>JAYGGG010000277.1:0-43599 GCA_036346245.1 Bonia amplexicaulis | reverse complement strand
TATTTGTTACCATTTTTCACCCCTAGGGAGAACCCAAATAGCATGACTAGCTAGCGTCTGAGTTAGGCATTGTATGCTTCGGGTGCTTAGCGAAGGCGTAGAATGTCTTTTGATGCTGGAGTATTTTGTGTTCGTTATTGTTGATGATGGACTTAGGCATCTGGGCCATATACACCTCCTCCGCTAGATCACCATTGAGGGACGCGGATTTGATATCTATGTGATGGACTTATCACCCTCGTGCGTCGTCATAGCAAGCAGCGACTGGACTGACTCCACACACACCACAGGAGCAAACACTTCCAAGTCGATCTGGGCCCATTGTCTTGTAACATCCCGTAAATTTGAATTTGAACACGTAGCCTTTGAATTATTTGGAATGAATTTTCTTGAAATTTGGAATTTTGATCGCGTTTCTTTAAATTTTGGTCGAGGTTCCAATAATTGAGAAGTCTATGAAAAATAAAAACAAACATCAATAAGCCATAAAGGCAATAATGGAAATCTATAATTTCAACATACTAACATATATCATGTGAGCTTAGCAAAGGGGAAATAAAAGCATGAGAAATAATCAAGTGATCAAAGGAACAAAAATATGCAAAATATATGCATTTACATAAGTGAAAATGTAGGGGGAAAAAGAAAGAAGAAAAAAGAAAAGGTTAGGCCGAACCGGCCCAGCCCATCCCCCACCCCCTTCCTTGTGCCTCGACCGAAGCCGCGCCATCACCGCTCGTCTCAGCTCACCGCCCACTGTCGCCCGAGGACACCGTCTTCCCGCCCACCGCATGCCGACCGGGTCAATCACCACAGCCGGCCAAAGAAACCGCCACCGCCCCCGGTATTACTATCGTCCCCGCCCATAGTTTTTCCTCGCCCGTTCTAATGGCCCGCCACGCGGCGCAAACTCCCTGCCACCAGTGTGCGGCGCAAGAAAGTCAGAACGCCACATTGCATTGTCACGCTCAAATCTACCCAAAATCACGCCACAGGAGGTAATTAAACTGAGAACTTTAAAAGGACATAATTTATTCATTTTAACTCTAAATTAAATGAAACAAATTTTTAAATTCATTTAAATCCAAGATCTATCTAATGGAACCAAAACCATGATTTTTAGCTCATTTGAATTTTTGTGAAATTTTGTTTGGTTTGCTGATTTTTATCCAAATTTTCACGCGTTGGAAAAATAGCGTACGAGGCCTAGGAGGTAGAAGCCGAAGCCGAAGCAAACCTCAATGATCAAGACCAAGACCAACAAATGAGAAAGCTTGAGTGAGCTCAAGATCGCGATAAAACCGCACAAGGCGAGTTAATACTTTGATCATGTTGAACCTACATTTTCTGCAAATTACTTTTGTTTAAATTATCAAATTGCATGTTGTTATTTTATATACAAATACATGTTTAATTTACGATTCTAGTTATAAGCCTATTGTTTATCTTGATTAGTATTACACCTCCTTTGGAATATTTGAATATGTGAATCTTGTCGCCCTAGCAAAATTATGATAGTAACCTTTCGAAAATAAGTCTGTAATTATACGCCATGCTTAGTATTGCTTAGATATTCAGGGGCACTAAAGTGCCCAAGCATCACTTTTAATCATGAGAATATCTGGTTGGGCAGTCATGATGGTAATGACTGGTGTATTTCGGTATGATTATTTCATGCTTCCAAAAACCTCAAATTTCTTATCTATCTGGGCGGATGGTTCGGGGGTATGGTGCAGCGGTGCATTAGAGGGTGGTTAGTAGTAGAACCCCAGATAACCCTAAGGACTGAATCTTGTCATGACCTCCTATATAAAACAAGTACAACTACAAGTCTGTAAAGTACAACTTGGCTTAGTAGATTTGCCGGACCCTGAAAATCATCATCATAGGTGGAGGAGGTGATGTAGTGCAAGTGGCTGGTCTGCGGATGGCTTGAATGGGACACCCGTAGAGGGTGAAGTTTTCTGTGGCGTGCTAGTAGTGTGGGTAGCCAGCTGCTAGACATTCAGAAGAAGAACATCTCGCACAACCTATGGGACCTGCCGCAAGCGGGCCAAGAAATCGTGTGGGGCAACGAGCAAACTATCTCTTGTGGGTAAAGTGTGCAAACTCTGCAGAGTCAAAACTATTCGAATAGCCATGCCCACGGTCAAGGGCGGACATGAGAACTTAACCAGATATAACTCTATTTCAAAAACTTTGTGGATGGGAATGAAAACTGAAGGGCAGTGGAAAGCCCTCCTAGGTGTCGTCTCAGTGATAATGTAAGCGGCTATAACGTTGAAGGTCTAGCATATGGTGTAGAGATCATGTAACGGTGGATGAAATTTGGATCGCTATTATTATTGCATTCTCTTATACATTATATTTTTATTCAAAACTGCTAAGTCTTAGGAAATTTCTATGTATTATATTTTTACATAATAACAATGCTTTTCACAAAATGAAATATCAGGAAAAATAAATAGAGTCATAAGAGAAGAAGATGGTTGTTTGTGGTAAGCACATGAAGATGTTGGTGGATTCATGTCGATTATAAAAAGGAAACGATAGTGTGGATTCTAGGAGGAATAAATTGGTGGAGCCTAAATGAATAGATAGGCTAGATAGATAATTTAAATAATTTTTGGAGCATTAGAGAGTGTAAAGGTAATTGCTGGATTACGACATTGATAACTAATATAAATTCTTGGGAGATGTTGGCGATAATGTGATTAATAGGATTTGATCAAATACTAGATGGATCAATTGAATTTTTGGAAATTTGGAGATATGATAATTGGAGTATAGCTTGATCAATGGTATTCTTGGTGGAGGTATACTAGTGAATTAGTTAGAGATAGATAATGGAAAATAAGGTTGATTATTGGAAGAGAAAATTATGGTTTTGGAGTAGTAACAGAAAGGATTGAATTGTTAGACAGTTCTGATACGAATGATTTCGGTGGATTAAAAAGTAATTATGTTAGAAAGTCATTAGAATTCAGAAGTGAAGAGTTGATGAATAGCAATTACAAGATTGAAGTATTAGGGATTCAGAACACAAAAGATATTGGTGGATTCAAAATAAAATGATGACATTCGTTGTTTGGAGTCTTAGACAGCAATCAATATAGAAGGTGTATTTTCGGTGGATTAAATTAATGATGACATTCGCTGTTTGGAGTTTTAGGCAGCAATCAATATAGAAAGTGTATGTTCGGTGGATTAAACAAATGATGACATTCGTTGTTTGGAGTTTTAGACAGTAATCAATATAGAAAGTGTATGTTCGGTGGATTAAATAAATGATGACATTAGCTGTTTGGAGTTTTAGACAGCAATCAATATAGAGAGTGTATGATCGGTGGATTAGATAAATGATGACACTCGCTGTTTGGAGTCTTAGACAACAATGAATGTATGATCGGTGGATTACATAAATGATGACACTCGCTATTCGGAGTTTTAGGTAGCAATAATAACACCATGATTAAATAATAAAAATAAGGCTAAAAGCAACTTCTTGAAAATAAAACAACCCGAGCCTCTCCTTTGATTAGCCATGCATATTATTTATTTGTATTCTATGTATTGGCTCGCGGAGCACGGTAGTTTTGCTCACACTTGCTCTCACAACAAATACAGAATCAGGAGCCAGTTCGCTACGCTTCGGCAATACTCTTGGTCATGATGGCGAGGAAGATGAAGATGTCAAGGGCTAGGTCGCGAATCCCCAATTGGCTGCCTGTGGGCACGTCCTGAGGGTCCCACATGTGTGCTTCGTTCCCGCTGTTGCATTTTATTGGTTTTGGCCTAATCGGCCCATGTGTAAGTCTACTATTCTATTTACGCTTCCGCATGATATGTATTTTGATGTCCAGTTCTGTATCTGTGAGCACTATCTATTGATCCAGGGAATAGTGCGGTGGAATCACAGAGGATTCCGGATTGTAAAATTTGGGTTCGATTGGGATAGTATCAAAGCATATCGACTACAGGTCATGACTTAGTTAGCCTGGCCGTTAGTCTTATGACTAGAATTATTTCCTCAAAATTCTATTTCCAAAAATATAAGTCATATTGCTCATTCTTATCTCTCTTCGACAATTTCCCCTCACCTATATGCTGCCTTAGCCATTTTACTTCTGGAGCTCTCTTACCCCGAATTCAAAACAATAACACGAGAGTGAGTGCTACTATCAATCAAATTACCCCCAAATACTTCCCTCTTCTTTCCATTGATTAAAAAGGAAAATTTTGATCCTCCTCTCGTACACTTACTCCAAAACTTTAAGGTTAGGAACGTTGAAGATGGTCATGAAGATAAAGTGGTTTCATTTTAAACGAACTATGCAGATGAACCCTGTGCCCTCTTATGTGTGCTCCCTCGAATAGACATTGTATTATCGCAAGATTTCACTTTGGCCCTATTTCGCAGTCACGGAAAAATCCTTGCTTTTAAAAATTGGTGTGGTTCTGTATCACCCCAGTTTTCGGGATATATTCTTTTAAAGTTAAAATGGGTTCAGAATGCCTTATCTCCGCGATTTAATCTCACCTCCTACTATTCTCTCTCACCTTTTGCTAAAATTCCTATCGGATCCATAGGAGGGAAATAAGGGATAACCCAAATCCGTGGCAACCAAGAAGAAGTGAAGACTCGCAACCTTCCAAGACTTAAGGAAAACAACACCATCGAAGAAGACCTTCCGTCGGAGAGTGTCCACTGAGCAAGGTCACCTGTTTCTGCGAAGGACAAGACTCTTACCCCAAGGATTGCTCCTTGAATCTGTTGCTGACCAAGACAGCTAGAGTACAATGGATGAATAATGACAATCGTCATTTATTTAAGGGGGTAGCCCTAAGAGACAAAAATATCGAAAAACTACGACGATGTTAAAGAGCAAGCATCTAGAAGTCTACAACCTAGCTGGGAGAAAAAGATCTCTCTCTCCTCCCTTTTGCTTTCCCTAAGTGTGAACCCCTTTCCTACGCAAAATATCTTCCTTCCACTGTTCAGTTCTAGTGTTGTTGATTTTCTAGTTGATTCATGCATGCAACATGGCTGGTTAGTGTTTATAGTCAAGTCATGTACACATGCATGCATGGTTGTGTTAGACGTGTTTGCATGCATGGTTAAGTCCGAGTCCATGTATACGTATGCATATACGTGCATACGGCCATGGCATACGAGCTCATATAGGGTTCTAGTCGGTTTGGAATTGGTTTAGGTTCGTGCATGTGTGCCATATAAAGGGCTGGCTGATGGCCACGTAATGGAGGGACATTTTTGCATTGAGTCATATATAGAAAATACGCCATGTTCGGTGGCCATATCTTGCATACGCACATGTGAAATCCATCTAGGGTCTCATCCTTCGCGTGTGAATTCCTGTTGTGGTGTTGGAGTTTATTTGACGGATTGTGTGATCCACGCATTCTTGTTCGTGTACCGCCATGCGCACGGGTGGACATCGTCTACGTGCTGCTATTCTTCCGAGTTGTTCTTGTGTTATTTGATCAATGTAAGTTAATGTTTGTTGCTGCTAGTGCTGTTTGGTTTCTATTGGTGCCCTCTTCTTTGTTGTTTGGCGTGAGGACGCTTCTAAGCGAACTGTTGTTCCATGCATAGGAGATTGAGGCTGTTGTTTTTGCTGCTGTTGAAGACGTCTCGCCGCTACGCTCAATCACATCGCCGCTACCATCGAGACCAATCAATTGCTATTGGATCCTGAGGTACTAGGTTTGCTGTTTGGAGGATAGGAATAGAAGTGCCGTCACGTTATCTTCCACTGCTGCTGCTGATTGATCGGTGGAGTCTTTATAGATTTCTTGGAGATAGGCGAAAGTGCTACTCCTAGGTGTTGGCCACATGATAAACTACTAGCAGCTACACTTGTATTGGTGTGCATACACACATACAAGCATCTCGTAGTATTGCTATTAGAGGGCTGCATGTGACAACAAGATTGAAGCAGATATTAGAGGAGAAGTGGTTGATCCTGGAAGGTACCGTGAAAATTGGGACAAATTCACATATAAATTAGGGTCCTATAATTTGCGCTATACGACATTCTCAATATCGAAGTCTATGCCATCGAATATCTAAGTCCGAGTCCATGTATACGTATGCATATACGTGCATACGGCCATGGCATTCGAGCTCATATAGGGTTCTAGTCGGTTTGGAGTTGGTTTAGGTTCGTGCATGTGTAGGACCGAAATGGCAACAGAGGGGGGTGAATGGTGCCTTTGAAAAATTAAAATCCTCCCCTCAAGTACTCACACAGCAGAAAAGAACTCACTAGAAGACACAGATCAAGAAAAGAAATCAAATCCAGAGAGTAAGGAAAAATGGGTCACTCACGGGGAGCGGAAGTACCGCTGATATGAGCGGTAGTACCTTTGAGCGGTAGTACCTCTCGACGAGCGGTAGTACCGCACCAAGAACAAAGACGCAGAAAAAAGAGAAATCTGAGAAATTGCAAGATTCTGATTCTTGGCTTGGGAAACTTTGAGGATAGCGAGGAAACACTTCCGAAGGATAAGCCAAGAATCAATTTCAAGATTTCTAGAGAATCGAAAGGAAGACAAATACCCGAAAATACGAGGGTTCTCCAAAATCCAAAATTCCATTCCAACTCTGATCCTTTGGCCACGAAACTTTGCGATATCTTAGCAATAGTCACAAGACTCTACGAGCCAAGATTCAAGCCATCATAGAGAAGGAAACAAGGTTTGGAGCAAAAACCCTAGAAACGAGATATGAAGAACAGAGAGAGCCAAAAACGCAAATCTGAGATTAAAACTTGATTTGCTCTTGGGAAAACTCGATCAAATGACCTTGAGGCACTATCCCATCACAGAGCAACCCATTTCACACCTCATAGGCAAAAAACAACAAGAAAAACAGAGAATCAAGAACTCGCCCAAAAAGGAGAAACGAGGAACAGAGAGCACAAGAGTGAAAAGAAACTTCAGATTTCCATTTCTAAACAAAAGATAAGTGCAAAGGAGTCCCGATACGCATGGACATTCGAACAAGAAGAAGGATTACAAGACTCTCAACTCATCTCCACTCTCTAATCCTCAAAATCACCAAGAACTCTCCCTAGTTCTTGGGAGGCATACAGAGAGGAGGGAGGACGTGGGAGGCAAACCCTGCTGCCCACAACCACTCTCACCCACTAAAGCCTAAAGCAAAACAATCTCTCCAAAGGTTCTTTTGACTCTAGCAAACCCTAGCTCTCTCTCAATTCCCTTGGAATGCCTAAGGGGTCATGCAGCCCCTCACCTCTATTTATAGCCCTTGGCTAACGGGTCTCCACCCCGTTACGCCGGCTAAACCCTAACGGAGCCGCTCCCACTTGTACCCTCGCGAAATGACCATTTCGCCCCTCCTGCACCTTCCGGGAAGCTTCCGCGCTCCTTGTCGTCCAAGCCTCGCAACCAACTCGAGTCTCCGCCGTCTTCGACACATCCCGACCGTTCTGACCTCAGCGCCACCTGCGCCTAGTCCGGTCACCTCGTGTCTCGCCACGACTCCGCCTCGATGTCCTGCAGCCAACACAGACAAGAAACACATCACATAGCACCGCTCGAAATAATGGAATAACCATAAACCATAATCACCACAATGATCAAACCAAACCCAGATTTTATGCCCCGATCGCTTACATTGCACAAGACAGTAGGTAGTTCCGCTCTCTGTGGAATCTGCACCGGTAGGTAGTACACGAACACACCGCAGCGATAGTTCGAAAATTGAGCAAGACACGGTGATCCAAAGCGCAATCTTTCACACACTTTGTCAATTACTCACCACAACCTGGGAGGACCTCTCACGTGGTCTCTCAATCTCCCCCTTGATGAGTATATTGACAAACACCGAAAAAGACATAAAAGTTTGGTTTGAAGAGTCCAACATGGTCCAAAAGAAACAAAATGAAGCTAATGACCATGTCGACAGAAGGAGCAAAAGAAAGAACAAGTTTTCCTCAAAGCTCCCAAAATGGCCTTTTCTACCACTATTCTCCCCCTTTTGGCAATAAACACATCAAGAATGCAAGAAGGAGAATAAGTCATGAAAAAGGATAAAATAGCTGAAATTTGATTATTCTAAGTATTTAGAGCCATGAGAATTATCCAAAATGACCATAAGGATTACATCAGGCCATAACACATAAATATGCTATTTAGATCATGACAAAATATGTATATGCTAGTTAAACCAAAGGGATGACAATCTGAAATGTGGTGTAATTTGTTATCATGTCAAGTCATCAATAAAAAAAGTCTTAGCTAGAGACATCCAAGGATGATGCAGGCCATGTCAATAAGCTAAGCGGAACCAAGAAGCTAAAATTGAGTCCAAATAGAGTGCTATTTGCTCAAAAATGACACATTCGTTCAAGTTCTTGGTTCTGTTGTAACTTAAGCAAATTGAGCACAAATGACATATTTTTCTTTTAAAACTTATGGTCATGTCCAACCAGATTTTGTTAAGTCTTGTGATAGATCTCAAGCCTTATGCGATCATTCCAAGCGAAAAGCTTAAGGAATTGATCTTGGTCATCCAAAACTCCCCCTGAGTTCATGCCTAGTGCAATGGCAAGCCGTCTCATGAGAAAGAATTGATGAGATCAGTTTTTTCGCACAAAAGAGATCTTTTTGCTTTTGAAATGATTGTACTAACCTATGCATCTTCAAGAGACTAAAACAGCTCAATCTAAGGCTCAATAGAGTTTCAACGTTCGACTCAGCCTATTTGACATGGCATGGATCATAAAAGGATAGCTCAAGAAAGACTAATCTCGAGTGCTAACATGACAAGTTTTAGTTTAAATTGAGCAAGTTTAATTAACTTATCATGGCAAAAGCTAGTCTACACATATGAAGTCATGATAATTCTAGCAAATAAGCACAAGTCATGGCAAGGTGTAAAGCATTTTAACATGTCATCAATGGATAATAATCAAGGCTCCATGAGGTTATATTACAATGCAAAATGACATGCAGAAAATCCAGCCCCCCCTCAACATGTGATGCAGCTTTTAGTTCAAGTTGAGTTATGTCAATATTAAGATCTAGAAGTTCCCAAATGAACTCCCCCTGAACCAAAGCAATAAAAATGAGAAGCTGGCAAAGAAAGATAAACATGCAGTCCTTAAAGCATAGATAAGATATAGAGGATACTATGGCTCAGACTGACTCTCATCTACCCCATATGACTCCAGGACTATCAGCTGACGGGAAACCACACACTAGAGAGCAAACATGTACCACCTCTGCAGGGTGGCCCAACCTCGCTAGAGCCTACAAGAAGTGAGTGAGCTCAACCTAGCGAGATAAGAAACAGCTATCCTGAAAGCACAAGATAAGAGTAAGAAGTCTAAGCAACTCAGCAAGAGAAACACTCTAACCTATGCTGGAAGGACTAAACCCAATGCACCCACAGATGCAATGCAACAGTAAGGAGACAGAAGCATAATTAATATGATAAAGCAGTAAAGCCCAAAGCTCCCCCTCACAACAGTCCATAAGGACACACCACCCCAAGCTCTCCCCGCAGAGCTGAAAACCTAGAGCTATCCAAAGGCTTGGTGAAGATGTTAGCCAACTGGTGGTTACTCTCCACAAACTGGAGCACGATGTCACCCTTCTCTACATGGTCTCTAAGGAAGTGATAGCGAATATCAATATGCTTGGTCCGAGAATGTTGCATGGGTTCTTAGCAATGTTGATTGCGTAAGTGTTATCACAAAAGAGTGGAACACCGCTCATAGCTAACCCAAAGTCCCGCAAGGTCGACACCATCCAAAGTACACGGCTGCAACAGAATGGCGGCAACAACGTACTCGACCTCTGCGGAGGATCAGGCAACACCGGATCGCTTCCAGAGGACCAGAAGCGAGAGAAGTGCCAATGAATTGGCAGGTGCCCGAAGTGCTCTTCCTATCTATCATACTGACCAAGAAAGTCTCGCATCAGAATAGGCTCTCAAGGAAAGACAAGAAGAGGAAGAGTACCAGATACCATAGTCAATGGTAACTCGAAGGTACCGAAAGATGCGCTTCACCGCTGGCGGTGAGATCTGCGAGGAGAAGCTCAAACCGCACAAAGACACAGAGAAGTGTATGTCCGGTCTCGAGGCGATGAGGTACAAGAGGGAGCCAATCATGCTGCGGTACTCCTTCTAATCAACTGACTCGCCATCCTCATCTGGGTCAAGTGCGGCCGTAGAAGCCATCGGAGTTGACACCGGCTTTCCATCACTCATGTCGAAATGTCTCAGGAGATCACGGGTGTACTTGCCTTGATGCAAGAAGGTACCCTCCCGAGTCTGCTTGATCTGGAAGCCAAGGAAGAAAGTCAACTCACCCATCATGCTCATCTCAAACTCGGTGCTCATGACGTCCGAGAACTGTGAAACTAGAGCATGAGAAGAGCCGCAAAGATAATGTCATCGACATAAATTTAGGCGAGCGAAGGTCATTGCTAAGCCCGCGAATGAACAAGGTCTTGTCAACTTTACCCATCTCGAAATCATGTCTCAATAGGTAGGACATAAGCCTCTCATACCAAGCTCTAGGGGCCTGCTTAAGTCCATACAACGCTTTGGAAAGCTTGTAGACATGATTAGGGTATTTGGGATTCTCGAAACCTGGAGGCTGTCTCACATAGACTTCTTCCTCAATAAAGCCATTGAGAAAGGCACTCTTGATATCCATCTGATAGAGCTTGAAACCCTTAGAAGCTCCAAAGGCAAGCAGAATTCTAATGGCTTTAAGTCTGGCTACAGGGGCAAAGGTCTCCTCGAAATCTAGACCCTCAACCTGGGAGTATCCCTGAGCAACCAGTCTAGCCTTGTTTCGAATGACTACCCCATCCTCACTTTGCTTGTTCTTGAACACCCACTTGGTCCCAATGATATTATGACCTCGAGGGGGCTCAACAAGCGTCCAGACCTTGTTTCTCTCGAAACTCTCTAGCTCCTCATGCATGGTATTGACCCAAGACTCATCAGAGAGAACATGATAAATGTCTTTGGGCTCGAAGGAGGCAACAAAGGCAGAATGGAGACAGAAGAGTGACATGCCAGACTTTGAGCGTGTGACTCGCTCAAAGAGGTCTCCAATCATCTGCTCAGAAGGATGAGCTTTCTGGATATGTCTAGGAGGTCCAGGATAAGATGAAGAAGTGGCCTCTACCTTGTGAGCTGACGAGGTAGGAACAGAGCCACTAGCTCCAGAGGAAGTAGAAGGCATGGGCTGATCGCCTTGAGGTGCGGTGGAAGACGTCACCTCAAGGGGTGGATGAGGGACTGGATTAGGTAGACAACTCTCGTCTCCATCGTCCTCATCATCCACAAAGATGGTCTCGGACTGCTCTAAAGAACCTGAGATGTCGGGCCTAGTCCCCGGACTGGCCTCGTCGAAGGTCACCTCACAGGTTTCTACCATTTTACTAGACTCGCAGTTCCAGACCCGATAAGCCCGCGAAGAAGTCGAGTAGCCTAGAAAGATCCCATCATAAGAGCGTGACTCGAACTTGTCTAGGTTCCCAGACTTCAAGATAAAGCACTTGCAACCAAATACACGAAAGTGAGAGACGCTGGGCTTTCGCCCATATCTCAGCTCATAAGAAGTGCGGTGCAAGTGTGCCCTAAGAAAAACTCTGTTCGAAATATGGCACGCGGTAGCTATAGCCTCAGCCCAAAACTTCCGTGGTGTAGAGTATTCATCAAGCATCGTCCTGTCCATCTCGACCAAGGTACGGTTCTTCCTCTCCACTACGCCATTCTGCTGAGGAACGTATGGAGAAGAGAACTGGTGCTCTACACCTGTCTCATCGTAGAACCTCTCAAAGTAGAAATTCTTGAACTCCGTGCCATTATCACTGAGATCGCTCGTAAGGCACCCGGAAGCTCAATAGAAAGCCTACTGAAAAGACCTCGAAAATGTGTAAATGTCTCATCCTTCGAGGCTAAGAAAAACACCCAAGAGTACCTCGAGAAGTCATTGACCACGACAAGAACATAACACTTCCCTCCTGCAGACTGCACTCGAGCTGGTCCGACTGTGTCCATGTGGAGCAGCTGTCTCGGTGCATCGGTCATAGTAACTGTGACCGGAGGATGAGAAGCGACAACCATCTTACCGTGCCGGCATGGAGCGCAAACAAGATCTTTGACCATCTTGAGTTTCGGCAGACCACGAATGAGATCGTGGCCGCTAACTCGGGTCAAATGGTCAAATCCAATATGACCAAGTCTCCTATGCCGTAAGGAAAGGTCGCAGGACTCGAAGTAAGCAAACAACGGAGAGGATCGTGAAGACTCGGAAAAATCAGCACGAAAGATCCTCCCAAAACGAGAAATCCCACAAACCAGACTACCCGAAGAATCAAGAATTTTGCAGTTGTTCTTCTTAAAGCTCACCTCGAAATCGTCATCGGTAACTCGAGAGACCGAAAGCAAATTGTCTTTGCGACTTACTAACCAAAGCAACATCTTTCAAAATAAATGAATCATTAACGCAAGACAAGACCTTTGGCGATGGCGCCCAGATGAAGCATCTCAAGGTGATCATCTCATCACCGGAGCACGGCAAGGGAAGAAAACCAACGGAATCTCCGGTCATGTGTCGTGAACACCCGGAGTCTACAAGCCAAACCTTTCCCTTCCCTGCCCGGCGAACCTGAGTAACCCGGATAAATCAAGAGTGATTTTGGCACCCAATACTGAGTAACACGTCGAGTAGATGAAGTAGTCAAGCACGATTGTCCTCTATCTACCCTACGCTCTCTGTCACTCAAAGAAGCGTAATGTCGTGTGCGGACACGAAGTCATTACTAGGTCCGACTGCTACGGAAGAGCGAGTCGGCGCACCTAAGAAGAATCGATCACGCCGCGGTAGGCATCTCGATGGGAAAGCGAGATCTACCCTCGAACGGCGGAAGTCACGACCGAGAGGAGCATGAGGACAAAAACAAAACCGGAAGAACTAAGTCCTCGATCTTGCCGAAAGCTACCAACAAGAGCAAGCCTAGACCTCGTGTTGGTCTTAGGTGCACTCAAGGTCTGGGGCTGACCCTGGATACGCCTAAGAGACTCAACACGGTCTCTTCACGCAATCTTGGCGCGCTTGAAGCAGTGGTCAATCAAATGTCCATCCTTCTGACAGAAGGTGCAATGATACTTCACCTTCTGAGAGGCAGAAGTAGCATGAGATGGCTTCACCTTCTGAGAGGCTGAAGCTGTAGGTGAAATCACCTTGCTATCAGAAATCCTTTGGACAAAGCCCGCTGATTTAAATTGAACATTCTTGTTCTTGGGCTTGACCTCAATCACACCTGCTGACTACGGTCCGAGCACTACAGGTGGATGCTTCCTCACATCCTCACGGAAATCATATCCTAGACCCTGATTGAACTTGCAAATCTTTGATTGGTCTAGAATAAGATTGAGCTTCTTCTTGCCTCCTACAAATTTCTCGAGAGTGTTCATAAGATACTGACACTCCCGAAAGAGAGAGGTGCAAGAAGAGCAAGGTGGGGAGGAGACAGCAGAAGGTAAGGGAGCAGAAGAACAACCAATAGCAGAGGGAAGACTGGCTTGTGCACGCACAGCCGACTCAGAAGGGACAGTCCTACTGCTAGCAGGTTGGTTCACGTCGCTAGGCGTCTCTACCTTACCCGGGGGCTTCTCCCCCTTCTCCACAATCACACTACAAGCACAAGGTGGCTTCTCTAGTAGGTCCTTAGTTAGCTTCACACATTTCTCATCCAATGCAATCAAATTAGATTTTAGTGTGTTACAATTAATGCATGGTGATCTAACAGGGTCCTTAGAAGCAAACTGAGCCAACTTCCTATCATGATCAATCATATCATGAAACTGTTTGGAGACAGCTTCGAGTTCAGCAGTTAATTTAGGACAGTCTAAGTATGAATCAATTGGCTCAAGTAAAAAGACTTGTAGTTCAGCAATTTTATGATCTGCCTGTTTTAAGTTCATTTTCAACTTATTGCAATTTTCACATGTTTCGGGCAGATCAAGAAGCATAGTGTAAAGAGCTCTAAAAACATTGTCCTTAACCTCACATGAGGTGCAAGAAATAGTCTCAACAATAAATGACGAAGGAGTTATCCTACTCATTTCTAGTTCAGCAAGTAGACTAATATTCTCCACCTTAAGTATATCAAGCTCAGAGGTCACACTATCATGAGAAGTCCTTAACTTCTCCATATCTCCAAGCAAAGCAGGGCATGTATCACATTCGTCATGGGAGGAGTAGATATACGTGAAGTAAGCTCCCGTGAATCTCTATCTACTTCCTTCTCCAACTCGCTACATCTAGCTCTAGATCTAGCATGAAATTTACCTAGCTTAAGAAAGGCATCATTAAGCTGGTCGTAAGATGGGTATACCTCATCGGAGTCGGAGTAGAGCTCGCTGTCGCTCAGTTCGCCCTCAAGGGCCATGAAGCACATGCCGGAGAAGTCGTCGTCGCCCTTGGGGTCTTGGTTTAGGTTCGTGCATGTGTAGGACCGAAATGGCAACAGAGGGGGGGTGAATGGTGCCTTTGAAAAATTAAAATCCTCCCTCAAGTACTCACACAGAGAAAAGAACTCCTTTGGAAGACACGGATCAAGAAAAGAAATCAAATCCAGAGTAAGGAAAAATCAGGTCATTACACGGGAGCGGTAGTACCGTGATATGAGCTGAGTATCACCGAGCGAAGTACCGCTGTTGAAAATGCGGTAGTACCTTTGAGCGGTAGTACCTCTCGACGAGCGGTAGTACCGCACCAAGAACAGCACGCGCAGAAAAAGAGAAATCTGAGAAATTCGCAAGATTCTCGGATTCTTGGCTTGGGAAACTTTGAGGATAGCAAGGAAACACTTCCAGAAGGATAAGCCAAGAATCAATTTCAAGATTTCTAGAGAATCGAAAGGAAGACAAATACCGAAAAATACGAGAGGGTTCTCCAAAATCCAAAATTCCATTCCAACTCGATCCTTTGGCCACGAAACTTTGCGATATCTTAGCAATAGTCACAAGACTCTACGAGCCAAGATTCAAGCCATCATAGAGAAGGAAACAAGGTTTGGAGCAAAACCCTAGAAACGAGATATGAAGAACAGAGAGAGCCAAAAACGCAAATCTGAGATTAAAACTTGATTTGCTCTTGGGAAAACTCGATCAAATGACCTTGAGGCACTATCCCATCACGAGCAACCCATTTCACACCTCATAGGCAAAAACAACAAGAAAAGCAGAGAATCAAGAACTCGCCCAAAAAGGAGAAACGAGGAACAGAGAGCACAAGAGTGAAAAGAAACTTCAGATTTCCATTTCTAAACAAAAGATGAGTGCAAAGGAGTCCCGATACGCATGGACATTCGAACAAGAAGAAGGATTACAAGACTCTCAACTCATCTCCACTCTCTCAATCCTCAAAATCACCAAGAACTCTCCCTAGTTCTTGGGAGGCATACACAGAGAGGAGGGAGGACGTGGGAGGCAAACCTGCGCCCACAACCACTCTCACCCACTAAAGCCTAAAGCAAAACAATCTCTCCAAAGGTTCTTTTGACTCTAGCAAACCCTAGCTCTCTCAATTCCTTGGAATGTCTAAGGGTCATGCAGCCCTCACCTCTATTTATAGCCCTTGGCTAACGGGTCTCCACCCGTTACACCGGCTAAACCCTAACGGAGCCGCTCCCACTTGTGCGACCTCGCGAAATGACCATTTCGCCTCTCCGCACCTTCCGGAAGCTTCCGCGCTCCTTGTCGTCAAGCCTCGCAACCACCTCGAGTCTCCGCCGTCTTGACACATCCCGGCCGTTCGACCTCGCCGCCACTGCGCCTAGTCCGGTCACCTCGTGTCTCGCCACGACTCCGCCTCGACGTCCTGCAGCCAACACAGACAAGAAACACAAATCATAGCTCCGCTCGAAATAATGGAATAACCATAAACCATAATCACCACAATGATCAAACCAAACCCAGATTTTATGCCCGATCGTTACGTTACGCAAGGTAGGTAGTTCCGCTCTCTAGGAATACCGGCCGGTAGTAATACTGCCGAACACACCTGCGTAGTTCCAAAATTCGAGTAGCACAATGATCCAAAGCGCAAACTTTCCGCACACTTTGTCAATTACTCACCACAACCTGGGAGGACCTCTCACGTGGTCTCTCGGCATGTGTGCCATATAAAGGGCTGGCTGATGGCCACGTAATGGAGGGACATTTTTGCATTGAGTTATATATAGAAAATACGCCATGTTCGGTGGCCATATCTTGCATACGCACATGTGAAATCCATCTAGGGTCTCATCCTTCGCATGTGAATTCCTGCTGTGGTGCTGGAGTTTATTTGACGGATTCTGTGATCCACGCATTCTTGTTCGTGTGCCGTCGTGCGCACGGGTGGACGTCGTCTACGTGCTGCTATTCTTCCGAGTTGTTCTTGTGTTATTTGATCAATCTAAGAGTTAATTTTTGTTGCTGCTAGTGTTGTTTGGTTTCTATTGGTGCCCTGCTGCTGTTGTTTGGCGTGAGGACAGGTCTAGGCGAACTGTTGTTCCATGCATGGGAGATTGAGGTCATTGTTTTCTTCTTTGTTGAAGACGTGATGCTGCTTCGTTCAACTTCTACTGCTGCTATCATCAGAGACCAATCAATTGCTATTGGATCTTGAGGTAATAGGTTTGCTGTTTGGAGGATAGGAATAGAAGTGCCGTCACGTTATCTTCCACTGCTGCTGCTGATTGATCGGTGGAGTCTTTATAGATTTCTTGGAGACAGGCGAAAGTGCTCCTCCTAGGTGTTGGCCACATGATAAACTACTAGCAGCTACACTTGTATTGGTGTGCATACACACATACAAGCATCTCGTAGTATTGCTATTAGAGGGTCGTGTGACAACAAGATTGAAGCGATTATTAGAGGGAGAAGTGGTTGATCCCGAAGGTACCGTGAAAATTGGGACAAATTCACATATAAATTAGGGTCCTATAATTTGTGCTATACGACGTTCTCAATATCGAAGTCTATGCCATCGCACGGCGGCACCGAGCGGGTGGAACGACAAACTGCCATCGAGGAAGTTGTCCCACCGGTAGGTGGTGACGCTCTGGGCATTGTCAGTGGAGGACTGGTCGTAGCTGCCGCCGCTGCCTAGGGAGAGGATTAGAGCGTGTGTAGTGTGATGTACATTTTGGTGCTATATAATATTTTGGACTAGATCTTGGAAGTGTTATGTGCATTGTGATGCCTGAAACAGACCATATTATTTGTGTCACATTCGTTGAGGATCAGATTAACTAATGGAACAGAGTAATTAAGAAGTAGCATTCACAACAATGCAATATAACCAGTAGCATTCAGAACTAATTGCAGGTCCTTGTATCTTCAACATCACACGTCCTTGTGTCGCCCCCAATCACCGCCTTGCTCTGCCTCCGTCCACCCCGTGTTTCCTCCTGCATTAGCTCTTTGCTTGGCGAGCGCCCATGTCGTAGGGTCTTTGCCCACATTAGTACCTATCATTTGGGTCAAATGGGTCAAAACAGTTGGTCCTAGCAGGTTCTCAGAAAAATGGATTTTGTGTTAAGCAATGCCTCGATGCCTGTGGTTTTGCGATGATAAAACAATATGTGGTTTTATGTTACCAATGCCCCAATACTGGGATTATCTGATATTTACTCTGTAAGTGGGTCAGACTGCATCGTTGTTTGCCTTCAAAAAATATTTTCTCCCTAATAAAGCTAAAAGAATAACATTTGAAAATACCCACATTTCCCATGGAGATTGGCCTAACAAAAAAAAGGATACAACATCATAAGCTCAGAACAAAGGCTCTATCATGTTTACTTCCGCTTCTGATGGGAGAAAGCAAAGGTCGATTTAAAAACCTAGCTTTCTAAAATAACTTCTACACTCTTTTCACCCGTCTTGCTCCACGGTTAAGACAAAAGTCACAGACACATCACACACTCCACTCTTGCTTTTATCTCGCGCACGTATCTCTTTCTCATCATTTTTTTATTTCATGTCAGACTTAGTGTTCATAAAGGAATGCAATAAGAAATATACGAGCCTCATAGCTAAGATTTAAAATAAGATTCACAATCAAGCTAATCCTTTTAGATGAACATCGTAAAGTATTATCTATAATCAATCTAGTCAAAGTATTCCGCCATATCATGTTTTAGTTCAAATGTAGCAAATTAATTTCAACCAGTCATGAAGAAAGCTACATAGGATATGAGTAAATATGACAAAGAGAGCTCTGCAAATCATTTGATTTCACTGGCTTGAATTAATGAATTATTTGACAAGTATAATAAACAAAGCTTCAAAAAAATTTAAACACCAAACTCCCACTTAAAATAATCCCAAAAGGGTGCAACACACCCAATTCACTTTGCAAATGACCAAAATTAGAAGAATCAAGAGGTTTTGAGAGAATATGATTAATCTAAAAATTAAACTCAACACGGTGTACAATATCATCACCCTTTCCATATGGTCTCTCATAAAGTGAAATATCTTTAAAGCCATCAAAAGGAGTGAAGAACCATCAAGTGTTCGAACCAAGCAATGACGTAAAGATCTGGAACCCAATCAAGTGCATGTTCTCCATTCTGCGTTAGTTGTTCTTACCTCAAAAATATTATCTCACAATACTGGGGTTAGTGAAATAAGGATTAGAAATCCAGTACTATGACACATGACGAACAAGAGCAACAACAAGCAACGATAAAAATTGAAGTGAAGAATTAGCCACTATAAGATTCCAACCAGATAGTCGTTGAATAGCTGATCCGACCATGGGTCAGTCTAACTAGCTTAGCAAGGCTATTTTGACAGCCGATCGATTTGATCGTGTGGGAAATGCTGATCGAAACACTGGTTTGACCACGGGATGGTCTGACCGCCTTCGCAAGGCTGGTCTGACCACCGACATGTTGATCAAGTAGAAAACGATGATCGAAATGCTGATCCGACCACGGGACGATCTGACTGCCTCTACAAGGCTGGTATGACCATCAACCTATCTTGTCGCGTGGAAAACGCTAGTCTGACTGGTCCTACCACAGAAAGTCCAACACCTACAAAATGTTGATTAGAGGGACCAAAGCGAGTATAAGGAGCTTGCACAAACTCCACTCCAATTCGAGAAAGCTTCCTCAACCTGTCTTTCTTCGCTTTTCAAAAGCAAAATTAAACAAAGTGACCCTCCCTATCGCAATGAGTTCAACGATACTTGACTTGATGAGAAGTCATATTTTTCGCCCTAAAAACATCCACTTTGGTAGAGAAAATCCTTTGCAATACCAACAGATTTAAAGACAATTTGTTTTGGTTCAAATTTTACTTCAAATTTTCTAGATTCAAGAAGTTTAATAATCTTAAGAGAATTATTCTTGATATGCTCAACAAAATTAAATCCTAGACCATAGCTTTTCACACATATTTTTGACTTGTCTAGAAATATGTAACGCCTGCTTCCGAGGGCGTCTGGACGACGACAACCCGCAACTATTCACGCTTGAGCGATTCTGAGTGCCGCAAGAGTATACCATTGCACGCTTACAACAAAGACCAAGATATATTTCACATATGGATTAACATCCGAGTTTTGACAACAAGCAAGCCCAAAGTATAATTACATTACAAAACTCGAGAATCCGCTTGAGCGCGCGAAGACCTCAACCACGGATCCTCGTCAAGAAGAGACCCTCGGGGCTTCCTCAACGGGAGACCTTCACCTTCATCTTGATCTTCTAAAGAATTGATTTAGCAAGCCGTGAGCCAACAACCGGCTCAGCAAACCGCAAAGGAATCCTACTTTACTAAATGCACGGATCAACAAAGGAATGTAGTATACTTGGTTTATTATCTTTTGAGTGGATGCAGTTTTATTTATAAACCTTTTCGTAAAACTTGCTGATAAAACTACTCCTTAATCAACAGGGGTTTTCATGAAGAGTCAAATAACCATCTAACCAGATTAAAACATTCAGAAAACTACTTAAGCTTTGCTGATGGAATCACCCAAGTGACACAGCTCCAATAACCGGGAGCACGGCGTATTCGAATGCCATTTATTTTGACTCTGCAGAGTTGCTCAACTTTACCCACGATCCCTTAACTCCCGCGACGAGTTAAGAAAGCCGGTCGTTTCAACGCTCAAATCTTTATATAGACTCTACCCTAGAATTCACTCGATGCGGCACATGGAAACTCCCGTCCGCCGAGTGAACCCTACCGTTATTAGGTATCCAAAGACGGCATACCTAATCCACTTCCACACCTCCGGACTTCTCAACGCTGTAGAGTTTCAATCGAGTTGAGCAGCTACTAAACCAGTGTTGACGAGTCAACTCCTGTGGTTGAGCGATTGCTATGACAGTTGCTCAGCATAAGGGTTTCAGTCCTTATATTTTCACATGGCCCGCAACCTCTCGGTCCGCGACCACAACCTAGGGTAAGCGGTGGGCGAAGACCGACCAGGTTTCCCACAACGCTCTTACCCTTCCTTCCACCTCGACACTCTCCGCCCTAGGATGCGGTGTCCCATACCACCCCACCCTAGGGTCGGGTTTTCAAGTCTAATGGCCCGCAGCCACAACCTTATTAGTGTAAGACTTTGCATGATAGTAGTATCCTATAGTTGTCTAGATTAGTAAATAATTACTCCTAGGGTTACAAGGCATGGCTACAAACTAAGCATGGCATTTTTCGGTGGTAGGACATATCTATATCACATGTCATTCTAAACATTTTTGTTTTACTTTAAACTAGCATTTCACAACTAGCATAATGCAAATAATGTAATAACACAATATGTAAAGCATGGGATTCAACATGTTCAAGGTTTTGCGACTTGCCGTGAACTGGAACGATCTCGGCGAGCTCGAACGTCGACGCTTCTGGATCCTGAGATTGCACCTGAGCTTCCGGGATCTCCGAAACTAGCGCAAACACATAAAACAAATAAGTCCTAGCTTGAGAATAATCAAGCAAGGGAAAATAATCTATAAAAAGAATTAAAAAGAAATAAAATTGCATAAAATATCAAATGAAAGGGTTCTTTGAATTTTAGATTTTGCTGGAGATGAATTTTGAAATTGGAGTTCACCACTGGGTTCGTGGATAATGAAAGGAGCAAAGTGGTGAAATTTGGGAATTTTTGGAATTTTACGTGATTTTCTAGGATTTATTTGGATTTCCTGGAATTTTGGAAAAGAATAAATCTCGGAAAAACCGGTGAAACGATCTTGGGCCGACCCACCACTTCTGATCGGCCCATCCACCATGACACAGCGGTGAGGCCAACATGGCCCAGCCATGCGCTTCCTCCCCTACCGATGGCCGACGCGTGGCGAGGGCTGCGATCTGCGATCGGGGAGGGTGGACGGCCGGATCTCTGGGGTTATGAAGATCGGACGGTGAGAATAGAGGAGGCGGGCGGCGGTATGGGGTGATCGGACGGATGTGGAGTGAAGTGTTTACGAAGATCGGACGGTGAGGGAGTGCCATCCGACGCACCGGTTTTAAACGATAACGGTTGGAAGAACGGCGGCGATGCGGCCACGTCGTCGTCTTCAACCTCTCGCCAACACGCACGCAGAGGGATGAGAAAGGGGAGCTTTGGCTCCCGTGACAACGAGGTCCCGGCGCCGGGAGGGCACTACCGGTAGATCTCGGCGTGGGAACCCATTTCGGCCCTTGGAGGCCGGAGAACCACCGGAGAGGCGGAGACCAAGGGAAGAAATGGCTTCCGGCGGTGAAGGAGAGTCTCCGTCGGCGATCAGGCCAAATCGGCGGTGGATTTATGGTCAGTGGGTCCTGGGGCTCACATTGGTGGCGGTGGTCGAAGCTTCGGAGGTCCCGGGAGGCGGCCACGGGAGGGTGTTTTGGCCGGCGGTGAGCTTGGTCTTTGCTCTACTGCGTTCACCGCAAAAGAGTGCACCAACGTGATTAGGGAGTAGCAGAGATGCTCAGGAGCAAAGAATCGAAGAATGAGGGAGAGGAGGAAGATCGGCTCACGGGGTCGCCGGCGAGGGAGAGCGGCGACGAGCCGGAGGCGATGGGAGTCAATCGGTGCTCGGGAGGTGCAGGGGAGTAGTAGGAAGGGTTTGGAGGCGGTTAGGGAGCTCAGGGAGCAAAGGAGAGGTGGGGAGGCAGAAGGGGGTATTTATGCCCGCGCGGGGAGAAGAAGAAGGCGTGGAGGAGAAGGCTCGGGCGCGTGGGGAGTCAACCGAGGTGATGGGAGCCGGTGGTGGGTCTTCTCCGCAGGGTGACGCACCGGCTCCAGGGAGTAATGGCGGTGGGAGTGGGCGTCAGTGGCGGCATGGGCGAGGCGTCGCATGGAAGGGAAAGAACGGCCCGGGCGGTGGGGTCCACGGGAAGGAGGCGGCGACGCGTGGCGGGCGAGGCCGGCTTGAACCATGGGCGGTGGGGTGCTGTTGTCCGAGCAGGGCGGCGGTGCGGGCGCAGGCGGCAGCCTTTCATGGCGGGGAGAAGGCGGGGAGGGCGGGCGCTGCGGGAGGGAGACGCAGGCGGCGCAGGAAGGAGAGGCGGAAAGGAGGGGCGGCGCCCATGAAAGAGGCGGAAGGGAGGCGCCAACGGAGAGGGAGGCGAGGCGGCAGAAAAGGAAAGCACACCGGGAGAACTTCCGAATTGGGAAAGTTTTCAAAAAAATCACCAAAAATTCAGGAAAAATCCAGGAAAAATTCGGTTTGAAATTTTGGGGTCTTTCAAAATATATTCAAAATTTTCTTGCCAAAAGAAAATCTCTCTAATGTATCCTTAAGATACTTATTCTCTTTAGCCAATGAGGAACAAGCTATACATTTAACAAATTTATTCACAAGATTCTTAGAAGCACTAGATTGAGTCAATCTATCTGTTTTTAGCAAAATCATTAAGTTGTCTAACCAATACTTCTATTTCAATGTTAAGCTTAGGACAATTAGAATAAGAAAGCGTCTCATGATAAAGCATGTGTTGAAATGATTCCTGAGATGAATTAGGTCTAACTTTTAGCAATTCACATTTAGAGTAAGCTTTAGATTGAGCATTTGAAATACTTGACCATAAATATGTAGAAATACTAGATGAGCTTTTCAATTTTATCATTTGCATGTTTTAACTTTTCATCACAAGAGTCATGAGCCAATTTTAATTCATCAAGTTTAACAGTTATATCACTAAATTGAACCAAGTTTGATAAATTAATTGACACAGTAGTCTCCAACTTAGAATGTAAAACTTGACAAGCTCACATCATTCATTTTTAGGGATAGAAGCTCTAAGTCTATTAATCTCAAAATTCAAGCTTTCAACAACAAAATTATTTTCTTTCAATTTCTCTGTGGTCTTTTTAATACAATAGCAAGTCTAACCAAAACATCTTCAAGCTCATCATACGACGGTCTTACCTTATCGGGACCACTGTAATCGTCATCATTTGTAACATCCTAAAAATTTGAATACTAAGAAATGTGTAGCCCTTGAAATATTTTGAAATTTTCATCTTCTCGACATTTGCATTTTAATAGATTTCCTTTGGATTTTGGTTGACGTTCCAACAATTAAAGAAAATCATGAAAAATAAACTAATAGAAAACCATGAAGGAAATGTGAAAATGATAGAAATTTATAATTTAAAATCAAATCTGAAAAGATGATCCATCAATTAGGGTAGGAGAATAGGAAAAGAGGAAGGTTGAAAAGTTAAGTCAAGAATAAAAATTTAATTGAACCAAGGATTTAAAATTTTGCCAAATTAAAAGAGGAAGGGTATAATTCAAATCAAAACCTAAATTTTTGCTTTCGACCTAATAATAATAATAATAAATGTAAATAAATATATATATACATAGACCACAATAATGCAATAATAATGATAGTAATAAGGAAATAGATATAAATAAATAAATAATATATAAATATACATGTAAATGGATGTGTATATACAAATTAAAAAAAGAGAGGAAAACCTTCTAAGTAGGCCGAGCCACCCTAGGCCGCCCATCTCCTTTCTTCGTCCCCCCCGTTGCTAAAATTCGCCAAGACCGGCCGTCTTCCTCGCCGGCCACCGCACCTCGCCTCCCCACCATGCCTCCTTGATTGTGACGGTCACGCATGTTCTCGTGCCGTGCATCACCGCCGACCACGGTGAGCTCGACCACCGCGGCAGACTCTGCTCCCTCACCGACGTGTGCATCACCGCTGACTACCCGACAGCTCCGCCCCGTCGTATTGCTCTGTTGTGCCCTGTGGCTCCGGCCAGCCACAGTGTGGACTCTACCGCTGCGACCCAGCCCTGATCGCCCGTCGCGTCGCCTTGCGTCACCACGAGCATCGCTTCCACCCGCCACCGTCTCGCCTGACCGTCCCGTCGCGTCACCGTCTCCTCCGAGCACGCCTACTCCCGTCGCGCCCCGCCTCGGCTCTTGCGTGCGTAACCACTCCACTGTTTCCGGCGTAATCATGCGTCCACACCCGCGCTAGCTCCGACCCATCCCGTCCCTATTTCCTGTGGCCATGCCGAAGCCGACATCACCGCACGGTCGCCGCATTGACCTCCACGACACCAGCCTCCCTTGCAGCCTATAAAAGCCGGGGAAGGTCGCCATCGTCTTCCTCACACCTCACCCGTTCTCCCACTCAAAGCAATCGGCCTCCCGTGCTCCACAGCTCGCCGGTGGCACTTTCTTTCCCAACACCGGCCAACGGGGAAATCCGCTGCTTCGTGCCACTGTGGTCAAAGTCGGCCCGCGAGTATCCTCGAGCACCGTGACAACATCCCGCCATCGGCCAGCCTCTCGCCGCTGAGTTGAGCCCGCACCGTGCGCCTCCTCTACTCGCCGCCATCCCACGTCGCCAGACCACCGCCGCCTCTCCCGAGCCACGCCGACACCCGAGGTAGCCTCCTGTTTGTGCCCCGGTGCTCCTCCCCCGTTAACTTGAACTCCAGTGCCGTGCGCCGCCGTAGCCACCTTTCCCCTATTCCGCCGCCGCCCGTGGTCGCCGCCGACTACCGCCATCGCCAAATTGGCCGGCGGACCGAGCCCAGTTTGTCTTGTGTGAGCATGAGCATTCCATTTTGGAATGGTCATGGCCGACTGCCGTCTCCTCCGCCGATGATGAGCTCCCCGTTCGTCGGCCGGAGGAAGGAGCACTGTAGCGTGATTAATTATGATTAAGACATATCATTAGTACTAATGATGATTAATTAATGCTAATAAGGACTAATTAAACCAAACACTCACTTACCTGTGGGCCCTACCCTAATAAATTAAATAGAAATCAGTCCCACTTGTCATAGGTACAAAGAAGAGATAATAAAAATAAAAGAAAAATTAAAAATCTGCTGTGGGCTGCACCTGTTAGATTTTATTTATTTTTTAGATTTATTTAAACTGAGAATTTCAAATAGGCACAACTTATTCATCTTAACTCCAAATTGAGTGAAACGAATTTCTAAATTCATCCAAATTCAATATATATCCAATGAAACCGAAACCATAATTTTTGAAGCTCATTTGAATTTTTTTGTGAGAATTTGTTTGGTTTACTTATTTTTATCTGAATTTTCGCGCAACGTAAAAATAGCGTAAGAGGCCCAAGAGGAAGAGGCTGAGGTTGAAGCAGCTCTCGACGACCAAGACCAAATCAACTGTGACTAAGGTGAGTCAATACTTTGATCGTGTTGAACCTATATTTTCTGTAAATTATCTCCGTTTAAAATTATCAAATTGCATGTTGTTATTTTATGTGTAAATATATGTTTGATTTCAAGATTCTAGTTATATATCCATTAGTGAACTTGTTAGTATTACATTCTTTTGGAACATTTGAGCATTTGAGCCTTGTCACCCTAGCAAAATTATAATGGTAAAACTTTCAAAAATAAGTTTATAATTACATGCCATGCTTAGTACTGCTTAGATACTCAAGGCACTAAAATGCCCAAGCATCACTCTTAATCATGAGAAACTTATTTGGAAAGTCATGTTGGAAATAACTGGTATTTTTTTAACATGATTATTTTATGCTCCCATAAACTCCAACTTGCTTAAATATCTAGGCGGATGGTATGAGGGCTTGTGTGTGGTGCAGTGGAAGCACGGTGTGTGGATTGTGGTAGAACCACTCAGATACCACTAAGGACTGAATCTTGTCATGACTTCCTATGCAAAATAGTACTACCACAAGTCTGCAAATTGCAACTTGACTCATCTCATCGATAGTGGAAAGGAGTAGAATATTGCAAGGGCAAGGGGAGATCTAAAGGGACACCGATAGGAGGGTGAAGTATCCAGTCGTGCTTGCATTGTGGAGAGTGGAGTCCGAATGCGCTAGTAGCCGTGGTTACATCATGCGCAACGTATAGAACCCATTGCATGTGGGAGCAGCCTATAGGGTGAGATGACAAAAGGGGCTAGATATTTTTGAAAAGTTATTATGATGGTCTACTCAACCACATGACTAAGGAATCGTGTGGAGCAATGAACGGATTATCTATTGTGGGTAAAGTGTACAAATTCTGTAGAGTCAAAACTGTTCGAATAGTCGTGCCTATGGTCAAGGGCGGACATAGGAACTTAACCAGATATAGTTCTATTTCAAAAACTTTGTGGGTGAAATTGGAAAAGTGGTGGGTAGAGAACTGCCCTGATTTGTGTTGCCCTAGATGTCGTCCCGGTGATAAGATAAGCGGTTATAACATTGAAATGTTAGCATATAGTGTAGAAACGATGTAATGGTGGATGGAATCTAGATTACTATTATTATTGCACTCCTTCATACATTGATAAAACTCTATTTAGTTAAAACTGCTAGGTCTTAGGGAATTTCTAAGTAACATATTTTAAAAGCAACTTATGGTAAACAAAATAACCCGAGTCCTTCCTTGGCAAGCCATGCATGTTACTTATTGCATCCTATATATTGGCTCGCAGAGCACGGTATATTTGTGCTTACCCTCGCATTATCAAAATCAGAAACAGGGACCCAAGACCACTATACCCACTTGCGCATCTACATCTGCTGCATCTAATTAAGGTATTATTAATTATATATGCTCGTCCAATCCTCTGAGATACTCATCTATGCTGTTAAATCAACTAGAGAATATTGTTCGTGGGATTGTACATGCTTTATATTATTCTGAAGATGCATTTGATTCTGTGTAATGGGAACATATTAGAAACTTGAACCGCATTATGTTCATTATTGCCTTGAAATTTTGTAGTCCTTTTTCATATGTTTGATCAGTATGCCATTGAATAAGGGGATCCTGATTCACCCAACGTCCATTTCTTAGAGAGCGATTGGTTGCCTGCATGGCGCTCAGCCTAGGTCATGGATGCAGCATCTCTCTTTTTCATGTTGAGCGTACGAGTAAGCCAGACCCAGCTAATGACATGATTATTATTATGTGGTTAGCATGCATTAAAGTTCTTTAGCATGAATTAAGGTGGGTTAAGTATTATTAAGGTAGTATAAACACTATTAAAGTGGAATAAATCATAACATTGGCTTTGGTAACACTATTAAGCTAATGACATTTTCTACCTGCATCGCTACTATAGCTAACCAAACGACATATATATGACTTGTGCATCCAACCAAGACAACCCTTTGTTTGCTTGAGCTCGGCCTATATTGACCAAATGAAGTAATGAACTGTTTCAAAAAGGAAAAAAGGATGAAGTGACGAGCTGCTTTTTTTAAAAAAAGAAGGATCAAGTGATGAACTAACTAGAAGGTCAACCAATCGTCCCCTTAATGTATAGCCCTACTATACTAAAAGGAGGTGTGTATCAAGGGCAAATGAGAATTCACAAAACAACTATTTTACCATTTCTAAAATCAAAGAATTTCAACCAAATGCTACTCCAAATGAAGTAGAGAGCATTCCAATCTACTATTCATTTGCTAAATTTGTGTCACCTAATGGGGAAACTGGGAAACCTTCCGCAATGATCCCCGAGTCAGTTGGGGAGGGGACGCCAATCCGAATCCCACAAGGAGGAGTAAGAACCCTAATCAGAACAGTAATCGGAGGAATTAGCGCGTACTTAGCAGCGAACGGGAGGGGCGACGCGGAGGCGAGATAAGTCGCTCGTCGATTCGATCTGCTCGCTCGGGCGGAAGGGGATTTTCTCCGGGAGGTGGAAAAGATTCGGTTTTCTTCTAGAGTTTTTACTCGAGGATGGAAAGGGTGAAAAAAAGGAAAGGAACCAGGAGGGAAGAAACAGAGCAAGCACAAAGGGTCAGGGCCAACACAAGACCTCTGCTCGTGTATTTTAGCGGATCCTCTACTCCGGTTCCCTCTGTGAACCACCTTGTGTGGGGACTGCCCACGGCTTGTTCTCCTAATCCTCCTGCGAAGTAGGCCGTTGGATACATAGCTTAGAATATAACTTCGTAAAACCTTATTAAAATTTTTAATCTAGTACTATAATTATTTATTGTGAAATATGTAAATCATGCTTTGAACATATCAAAATGTTATATTTGCTTACTTTAGAGTGGCTTGGTGGTCCTTTTGAAATTGCTACGTGTTAGTCCTTTCTGAGGAGCACATATATCGTCCTATTTTATTGGTATTTTTTAGATAAGCATACACCCAATGTCTTAGTCCTTTTCACGGAGCACATACATCATCCTATTTTATTGGTATTTTTAGATAAGCATGCACCCAATGTCAAGAGGCATCACAATGGTTCAAATATCATTAGCACACCCAATAAAAATCTAGTTGTTTTCATAAAGTTGGTTCATGATTTTAATTCTATTCATGAGGTGCAAAAGCACACAATGTAATTAACTATTCGAAATGACCATACGCGCACTCTTCTGCAATGAATATATGCATTGACAACCACTATATGCACATCAACATTGCCGTCATTGAATTTCTATGGCACCATGCACATAGATCTAGAATACTCCCTCATATCCTTTACTACCCCAACAGCCACCAAACCAACCAAAGCAGTAAAGCACAATACTCTATCGTCACATAATATAAATAAAATTCACCATACACGTAGACCAAGGGACCCTCTTCCATGTATGAACCTCCTTTTATTGTCTCTAACAACCACCAAACCAATCAAAGTACAATACTTTCTCTCTCCCCCGTAATATAAGTAAAATCTATCATGCACACACATCAAGGAGACATTAAATTTAATAAAAAAATTAATATCATTGAACTATGCATATCTCTATTAAGTGACATACTACAACTACTTACTTATTTTTTCAGCATTAAAGTATGAGTATATAGTGAGAATATTATAATAACCATACATTTAATCTCTATAATAGATTTATACTATGGAACGATGCTTTCCAACAACAAAGATTATGTTGTGTGATGGAGGTAGTAGAAAAGTCACCGCTTTCCCATCTCTTCTTCTCCCCTTGCAGTTTCCTTCCCTCAGCGGCAAAGCAAGAATCCTTCGCCGCGAAGCCCCGTTAGTTAGTTCGACTGACTGGGACTTGGGGGAACTCTATGAACATTTGCTTTCTTGATTTTTGATGAATATTTGACACACTGGGTTTTTTGCGATCTTCAGAAATCTGAGCCCACAGTATCTATGTTGCAATTGAGAGCTGTACTGTCTGAAGGGTGAAGATCCTTGCCATCAAACAAGGGGCGTTGCTGTGTTACAAAGTTTGAAGGATATATACTACTCCTTTCAATCACAAATTCTTCGTGCAAAGGAAGGGTATCACAGATTTGATGTGATGATAACATATAAGAAAACTCAAAGTGTAATATGATCTGGGGTACTAGCTTCAAAAGTTTTATTTAATCAGCTCCCTTACTTCATCAGTATGCATGTAAGTGACATTATTAGCGACAATCTTTTAGCATCCATTGAGAACATGGGCTTGCATCGATGTATTCTTTTCTTCTCTCTTTTGGGCTCGGTCGAAGTTGACTGGGCTCTGTGCGATAGGCTCGACAGGCATGCAAGGCACGAGCTCTTGGGCTGGCCCATCCATTGGCTTCCCCTCTTCTTCGTGTTTGTCGTCTACGACCGATTCTTTTCTACCCCAGGCAAATAACGGTGCAAACCATCTTTGTCATGTAAACTCCATAAAAGCCACATGTAAATTTTTTTGAAAAAATTCTCAGAAAATAAGGTAGGGTAGATGATGGTATATAACACTGTAAAATTTCAACGTTAACCTCAATCGCCATTTGCAACATATAAAACTGACAAGCATAAATAGTGATGAACAGTGAAACTACTATTCATGCTAAAATTGTCTTTTTCGTATATTACAGACGTGATTTAGTTTAATCTTGAAATTTTATAGGGTTCTAAAATATTAGCTTCCTTACTTATGATATTTTTCCAAAATTTTAACAAATTTTATACGTTGTTTCCAATTTTTCATGGCTAAGGCTAATACTGGCAACGCACCACGAGAGAGAGAGAGAGAGAGCAGAAATAGTATTAAATGTTAGGATATTTTTTAGCACTAGAAGATTCGAGAGAATTATGAGTGAGCAACAATCCCTTATACTCTTTTGAGGTTGTGTTTAAAGAATTTGCAATCAGCTTCGTCAAATTTTTCTCTCTCATCATGATTGCGACAACATCGTTATTTTAATTATCTCTACAAGATTTATCTTCTTTCTTCTTGATATCGTCTACACTCGTGCTATATCTTTACAATCTTTTATTCAGACGCTACTACGTATAAGAAAGAGCATCAGAGTGTAACATGTTCTGTTATTGCTCCAGAAATTTTTGTAATCATGTTTGATCGGTATGACATCGAATAAGGGATCCCAAATCACCCGATGTCTATTTCTTAGAGGGCGATAGGTTGCCTGCAAGGCGCTCAGCCTAACTCATGGATGCAGCACTAGCGCCCATGTAGCACTAGTTTTACCGATTCCTCGTTGTTATGAGAATTATTTGGTTTTTTCGCCCACTAGTGCCATATTTTTGGAAATCTGGCTCTCATGCTAATTTTTTTTGCATATCTAGTCTCCTCTCCGAGCGTAGAAGAAACGACGAGCGAAGCATGCTCCTCCATGTCCCCCGGAGCACGGAACGTGCCTCTTGCGCCACCGAGCCGTGGAACACATGTGCACGTACTAGTTTCTAGCTAGCCACATGCGAGTTTGTAGTCAACCACACGCGCAGCCACATGCGAGTACTAGTCAGCCATACGCGTGCACGTTCGTTGTTCGTTTCTAGTCCGCATGCATGCGCGTTCCGTGGCCCGGTGGCATGGGAGGCACATTCCGCACTCCAGGTATATAAGCCATATTTGCAAAAATACGGTGCTAGAAGGCCAAACCAAATAATTCATTGTTACCCACTATTGGTCTGATGCATGGACGCACGATGAACATCGTCTTTCTATACCTCTTTGCGTTCCATGTTTCTTCTAGTTGAGAATTTTTCCTCAAAGCTAAAGACCAAAAAAACCTCTCTCATATATGAATCCCTTTTATTGTTCCCAACAACCACCAAACAAACCAAAACAATGTATAAATCTCCTTTATTGCCCTCAACAACCATCATGCACATGGACCAAGGAGATATTGAATTTAATGAAAAATTAATATCATTAGATTATGTAGTATATCTCTATTAAATGATATGCTATAACTATTTATTTATTTTCAGCATTAAAACATAAATATATGCTAAAAATAGTATAATAACTACACATTTAATATCTACAATAGATTTATATTATACACGTTTCCCAATAATAAAGATTATGTTGTGGAACGGAGGTGGTGGAAAAGCAACCGCTTTCCCACCTCTTCTTCTCTCCTTGCAGTTTTCTTCCCCCAAAGCGGCAGAGCAAGAATCCTTCGCCGCGAAGCCCCATTATTACGTTTCCCAATTTAAAGATTATGTTCCAACACCTACCGACTCCTGCGATGAGTGCGACCACCGGGACATGGGAGAGCTCTATGAACATTTGCCGGGAACAACGGTGATTTTTGCTTTCTTGATTTCGATGAACATTTGGCACATCTGGGTTTTTGCAATCTTCAGGAATCTGACCTTGCAGTATCTATGTTGCAGTTGAGAGCCGTATGTGTAAATGGTGAAGATCCTTGGCATCAAACAAGGGGCGTTGCTGTGTTACCAAGTACTAGCTCTACTAAGCCCCATCCACTCGAGGCAACAAACTGGTTGACAAGTTGCGGCACATGCAAGAACGGAGCAAGGGATGGATGGAATCATGGTGAGCACTGTCACGGGGGTGATGAACTCACTCCTCGACAAGCTCACCACGCTGCTGGGTGACGAGTACAAGCCGCAGAAGGGCATGAAGGGCGACATCACCTTCCTGAAGGACGAGTGGCGGCATGAGCGCTACTGCTACGTGTCGGCCGAGAAGGAGGAGCTTGAAGAACTAAAGGTCCGCATCACCGAGACAAACAAATGACGGGAGAGGTACAAGGTTGATGAAGTGGTCAGTGCCGGTAGTGCCAATGTGGTACCCGTTGACCCTCGGGTGCATGTCCTCTATGAAGAGGCCACTAATCTTGTTGGAATTGACGGTCCAAGGGATAAACTCATAAAGTTAGTGGTGGATGATAGGGAGATGCAGTTGAAGGTGGTGTCCATTGTTGGGCTTGGAGGATTAGGAAATACCACTCTTGCTAATCGGGTGTACCAAAACCTTATCGGCCTTTTTGAACATCGGGCTTTTGTGTCAATGTCCAAAATTCCTCATATGACAAAAATACTACAGACTATACTCTTTCAGATTAAGAAGCAACAGTGCGATGACATCAAATCATGGGATGAGGCACGGCTCATCAATGAACTCAGGCAATTCCTTGAAGATAAGAGGTACCTATAGTTGAAGATAACCTAATCCAAAATTAAAATTTCTTAATTAACTATCTTGAAATTATCTACATAGATTCATGTTTCATCAATGTTCATATTTATTAGTATAGAGATAGGTTTGATCGCTAGCTACAAGAATTGCTTTTCACAATTATTTTTGTTGTGAACATTCAACCTGCTGAAGATAATGGCCTAGGCCAATTGGATCCTAACCCTCTTTCATTCGACAGGTACTTTGTTGTAATTGATGACATATGGGATGCTCGAGCATGGAGGAACATCAAATGTGCTTTACCTGATATCAATTGTAGTAGTAGAATAATGATAACAACAAGAATTATTAGTGTTGCCAGTCATGCTGCCTCCATAGCCATGATCATGTGCATGAAATAAGTCCGCTCAGCAAAGCTGATTCTGAAGGTTTATTTTTTAAAAGAACTTTTAAATCTGAAGATGGATGTCCTCCTCAGCTTAAAGATGTTTCCATTGAGATCGTGAGAAGGTGCGGTGGTCTACCATTGGCAATCATTACTATGGCTAGTTTATTGAGTAATAGATCATACAGAAGAGAAGAGTGGATGACTGTTCGGGATTCTATTGGTTTAGGACTTGAGAAACATCATAGTGTGGAAGACATGAACATGATATTATCTTTGAGTTATGTTGATCTTCCTTAGTATCTAAGGACTTGTTTGTTGTACCTTAGCATTTTTCCAGAGGACTATGTGATTAAAAGGGTCCGATTAATAAAGAGGTGGATAGCGGACGGATTCATCAAAGCTGCAGGTGGGATAACTTTAGAGGAAGAAGGAGAATGCTATTTTAATGAACTTATAAGCAGTATGATCCAACAGGTTGGCAACAAGTACAATGGTCAAGTGAGGGCATGCCGAGTCTATGATATGATTCTTGATCTTATTATATATAAGGCGAAGGAAGAAAACTTTGTCACTTTGATCAACCAAAAGGATGTAAGGGTACCCGAATGTAAGGTTCGTGACTCTCGCTCGACTATTGTTACCAAAATGCACTACAAGATCATCAATGGATAAGTTTTTGAGGAGAAATCATCCATGGTTATTTCTCAAACTCGATCCTTAATATCTTTGGATACTCTCAACAGATACCTCTTCTTTCGAACTTGAGCTCTAAGAGTGCTTGACATAGAAGGCATTTAACGAGGATTATTTAATGACTATTGGAGAACTACTACAATTGAGATACCTCGACTTTCAAGCGGGATCTATTACGAGCTTAGGAAAAGATTGGACAACTACAACTTTTGGAGACATTGGATGTAAAAGAAATCCATATAAGAGAACTGCCAGCAAGAATTGTTCAGTTGCAAAAGTTGAAACATTTACTTATTCGTGATGTAAAGTTGCTGCGGAATTGGCAACATGCGATCTCTCGGCTGTCACAATTACGTGTTGATGATAGTTGTTCATTTACTTCTTTCTTTGAGTTGGGCAATTTAACCAATCTGAGATTTCTTGGTCTGCTTTTGGCGCATCGAGAATTCTCACAATGACAAAAGAATATACACAAACAATTTGGTCTCATCCTCATGCAAAATTGGCGATCCAACCTTCGCTTTTAAGTGTTCGTAGTGAATATGATGGTGGTTCTGTGAATTTACATTTGATTCTTGGTCCCCACCTCGTCAACGCCTTCAGGAATTGACCTTGTACCCAAACTGCTATGTCTGCAAAATTCCCAGGGGGATGGCCTCATTGGCTAACCTCCCTTACATAGAAATTGAGATTAATCCAGTGGAACAGGAGGCTCTTGACATCTTTGGGAGATTGCATGCCCTGCTATTTCTTGAGTTGTCCACAAAAGGATGGTTCCCGAGGACTTACAATTGGCGGGTATGTTCCAATGTCTAAAGGTGTTTCACTTGTCTTGTCGGGATATTGAGGCAGGTGATGTTCAAGTCGGAGCTATCTTGAACATTGAAAGGCTTGAACTTCCATTCGAGCACACGAGCACAATATACATGTGGCGCTTATGATCTCAAGATTCACCACCTCTCTACTCGCAACATCTCAATGTCGAATTAGTTGCAAGGGAGCGGATGCGATGGGGTGGCGGCGTTGAGGCGACCATTAGGGATGCGACGATGCTTCCCAACCATTCCTTACCATATTTCAAGTAGATATTATGAGAACGAGATGGCATATGATGACAAGGAGGAGCAGCAAAAGAGCGAGCTCATTGTATGCATATATGCTTGATCATTATCAATATTTTGTTCAAGGAAATCTTGGTGATATGGAGTGTCATCGTCTAGAATCCAGTTGCACCATCTGCTAATGGGCCCAATGCTGCTTCGTATCACATCCTCCTCAAAGTACTGAAGCATGCCACTATCACCTAATTATTTACGCATTAGAATGAGTAGCAAATTTCCTAGCGAGACTTCATTATTGGGGAATTAAACATGAATCATCATTCTTGCAACCATGTTGGGCCTATGGGTATCTTGTAATACTTTAATATATGCCATGTGATGTCTATCTAATTCCTAATAAAAAACGAGAAAAAGGGAGAGCTTGCAAAATGCCAAATTTTCAGTCAAACGCTTTTCTACCATGTTTGAAGCTGCAATAGTTTACTGAAACCATTTATTTTTGTATTTTCGGAACCTGCAAATTGATACTTATAACTGACAAGAAGTAAATATGTGTATCTTTGTGTGCAACAGTGTGTTGTTACATGCAATATATGGCATATTGACATGTTATTATCTTGAAATATTTTCCAGTACAGATTTGTTTTTCAACCGAATGAATTTACAAATTCTCCAATCCAATGTCGTGAACAATGTCAATTGAGAGGACCTTTTCCTAACTCATATACAGAGATTACAGTTGCTTGCAGGTGCTGACTTCATTTATAGATAACGCTGAAGTGAATCAAGTTTGGACAGTTTCTTTCTAACCCGGTAGTACCACATCGGGACATACAAAGTTACCTCACTCGGTGACTGGTTTCAAACTTCTCAGCACTTTATTCCTGCAATACTAGTGGGAACGGCCATAGGTCTGACTTTATTCTATGGAATGGAATCTGTCAGCAACCTCTCTATGCAAATAGGAGTTATGATCAATGTATGATCAATGGAATCACGTGACCCTCCTACTGTTCGTGATACGATGCAACCCTTAAACTTCCACACGTTATGCACTATATATGCGGTGTAAAATTTCTTCATACCATCATTCACAATCTCTTTTCAACAAACTTGTCACTCATCTTCTTCACAATATTTCATTTCTCAACAATGACATCCCCTCTTGTATCCTCTCCTTCCTCTCATCCGTCCATGATGAGCTGTTCGGCAGTAACCTTACACAGGCGACCGACAATTACCACCTACAATAGCTCCTCCAATCGCGCCCTGCTCTCCTTTCTTAGGTAGTCATTGCTTCAATCCACCAACTTGACCTGATCATCCGCTGTCAACGGAGGACAGTCTTCGCCACTTGGGAAAGGTTGTTAGCCCTCAACTTTATTCTTCTGTTCAATGCACACAAAGCCATAGAGGCTCTTGAGGCAATGGAGAGTCATATGGATACCCTTGCCGATCAAGTAGCGGTGATCGATTCTAAGGAAGCGCATCATAACTTTCTCTATGAGATTACTAGCCGCTAATCCTCCTTCTATTCCAAAAGTCGACGAGGAAGCCTATAAAGTCCAGAAGACCAAGATTTGGGATTTTCTTTTCTTTTGACTTGATTCTTACATGATAATAGTTTTGGACATACATGTTACAACAGTTTACTCTAAACTTTGTCCATATCACCAGGTATTATATACATATTTGTGATAATTACACATATCACATCTAGTTCTTATTAAGAACCATCTATGATGATTGCACACTTGCGGATGGTTCTTGTTAAGAACCATCGTGATGTATCATAGATGGTTTTAAATAAAACCGCTTTGTGATAATTGCACGCTTCCTAGACGTTTCTTATTAAGCACCGTCTGCGATACATCATAGGCGGTTATTACGAAAAACTGTTAGTGATAATTATGTATCATAGAGGTTTTAGCCATCGCTAGTAACATAGATGACCACGTTCGTGAAACCGTCTGTGACAATTACAACATAAACGGTTCCACTGAACCATCTGTGATGTGACGTCTAATATAGTCTTTTTTGTAGTAGTGGCTGCATGCAGATCCTTTTGAAAGTTTTAATTACCAGATTACATCCAGTTTGGCTTCATGCTTATTTGTTCTAACGCATGTTTATATTCAGATATGCGTCTTGTTCTTATTTCTTCTAACCATATTTATGTACTTGTAGTATTCGAACATGCACATTACGTTGTGCTTTCATGCATGTCGGATGCCACTGCCAATTAAATTAGCTATAGGTATTCAAGTTGTCCAGAAACGTTTTTGTGCAGTCTTGTATCCAAACACACTGTCGTCGCTGCTGTCATGTTGTTGGATTTTAATATGCTTTGCCTTCTACTAGTCTCCTCTTGAGATGTTACAATATATAATTTTTTGTATGGATAAACCTTTTTTTATTCGAAAATACAGAAATATATGGTCTCATTTTAGGTGATAAATAGCAGAATGGACGGTAGAAGAACAGAGCAGCTGATCATCGGAGAGAAAAAGATTCATGAATTAAGTCATACATATATATATAGGTTTATCCACCATAATTGACATGGTTGGCATGATCAGCAAACATAGGTCACTCCGGTGACTATGGTAAGCCTGTGAGGCATCGGGGTCTCTCGTTTAACGGTGTCTTCGACTCGGGGACACTCATTTTGTCCGTTTAGAAGGAGACATGACATTCTGGGGCATCACATCTGTTTGAGATTTATCTCTTGAGCCCCACTGCAGGATAACCTCTTCGTCCGAAGGGGTAGATTTCTCGTTGCTGTCATAAACTCAGTCTTTGCATGTTTGTAATTAAGTTGCAAACAAATTTTCTACTGATCTTAGAGACTCTTGACTTTTGCTGCGGTCTAATAGTATTATATTGGTCTATGCAAACTTAATACTAGTGAAAATAGTGTCCGGTTGCAAAGATCTCACCGCTGGTATATTTTACTGTAAAATGTTGAGTTCAACATAATTATGTAATATCATTTTCACTCGTAAGTCATAACTGAATCTGGCATATCTCTAACAAAGATTTTCGCGGTCAACAAGAAGTTTTTTTAGATGTATGCTGCGTTGTAAGTTCCAAACGAACGGAAGAGCCACATGACTTTTTTCTATGGAGAAGAGCCACATGACTTGGTAAATCTTCAAACCAATTCTAGCCTCGCCAACTAGCAAGCTCAGCATTACACAGACTTTGTAAGAGAAAAAGCAAGCTCTGGATATTCAGCATGGCCGATCCAGCGCCGGCCCTGGGGGTGGGCAGGGTGTGCCACCGCCCTAGACCCAAAATTTACATAGGCCCCACCCCATATAGTACATTAGTACTAGTACTAGTATACTTAGATGTATGTAGACTCCTATGGCCCAATCAGGTGCAGCAACGCAGGATTTGGAAGTTGGAAAGTCACATGGTGAATTCAACGCATTGATATCAATCCAAAAAACGATAGCAATGCCTCCTGTTCCGCTCAGAACTTGGAAGTTGGAAAATCGGAAGAGGAAGCGCTCCGGCCGCCGGAACATGTGTCAAATATTTTCCTGGCTTGAATTCACCATCTTTCATTCTTTCTATGCCCGTTGAATGGTAGGGAGGCATAAGGCATTGGCATGAGAAACTATCGGTAGGGAAGCTACTAGCTCCAGAAAATTTCTATTCGATTCTATCCGTCCGCGGCCTCGTCGTGCAGGCAGGCGGCAGGCCCTGGTAAATCCTAGGTAAGCACTGCTTCTTCAGTTCTTCTTTGATTTCAATCCTAGGTAAGCACTGTTGTTGTACGCATATTAATGATTAATTTATTTGTATCTTACATTACGCTTCTTCAGTTCTTCTTTGGTTTCAATCCTATGTAAGTTACATACGCTTTCACTTTTCAACTATTCCGTGTTTATTTAAATTTCAGGATTGTGGGATATAATGTCGTCTAGAAAGTACAAATCCGGTAATGACAAAAGAAAAAGGATATTAGGCTTTTAACGTGTACTATGTTTAATTTGTAGACCCCGTTTTTAAAAAATACTTTGTTTAAAAGTTAGGTACTATAACAAAAATCAAAAGCCGTCCGACTTATCACCTACCGAACAGGCCTATTGGAAGAGAGAAGTTTGGTTCTGTCGTTTTGCTTTGCATCGAGAGATAAATTAATCTATAGTTGCTACAGTATTTCGAACAGTACTCGTTACAGTGCTGCTACAGTACCTGAGAAAAATTCCCTGTTTTCTGTGTGCTTTCTACGATTAGCAGGTAATAAAAAAGGAATATAGTGTGCTTTCTATGATTAGTAGGTAATAAAAAGGAATATAGTAGATTTTGAGAAAAGCTTCCGTGAGAGATTGCAATTATTTATCACGTTCTGATTGTCATCTATGATCCTACAAATACACAATTATTCCTATGGACCTTGGAAATGTAACGCTTACTCTGTTACTTTGTTGTTCTTCAGTTGCATTTTGGAGCCCTCTCTGTACCGGTGACCATTTGATTTGATGCAATGTTGCATATCAAAAGGCTCAACTACAACATGTTTCAGTACTATTTCTAAGTTGTTGGTTTAACCACTTTCACTTCCATTGATCATTGTCTCGTAACTGACATAGAAAAACTTGCATAGCCCTTGTATATGCAACCTTTGCTCCAGTGGCGGAGAGAAGGGGGCGACCGGGGGCTAGCTCTCTCCAAGAAATTTGTAGACATATAATTAGGGTGCAGTAATTAGTAGATACTAGGCCATCTTAATTAACTTAATTGATAAATAAGTATCAAAGCCTGAAAAACTTTACGCACAACTAATGGACGGCGTCTGCTCTTGATGGACAACTATGCAACACATTTTTTTGTTATGTCATCCATCTGCTGTATCCCATAAGTCTTGCCTTATTGGTAATTATCCACAAACTATGAAGTCGGAACATCTTTTCAATTTCCGGATCGCTGCATCGACGTCTTGGCTGCCCGACAACAATGGTAAGGAAGCAAACAACAGGACTTGTTATTAATCTTGATGATCGACAAATCATTGAAAATTAATGATATTTCAATATTTCTTGTTCTTATCTTTACTTGTTAGTAAGCATATTATACCGTATACAATATGCAAAAACTATATGGAGATGGAGTTCTAGTTTCGTATGATTTCCCCCTTTTTATAAGCATACATCAATCTCTTGTATTTGGCAAACAAGAAAATGCAATACCTAGTTTGCTTAGTCACACCGACCATGTTGGCGTATGGAGATATTACTATGTGAATTTTGTGTTTTTTATTGTCTCTATTTGGCCCTCCCTATATTTAATTCTTAGTTCCGCCACTCATTTGCTCCCGGAGCAAGTTTTTCGAAAGATCATTGCTCCCAGATCATCAATTGCCTGAACTCTCCGACTTGTCTGAAATCTGGATACAAGGCCTATATCAATCTGCCAAGCTTTAATAAGTCTCTCAGCCAAATTAGGGTTGCAGAGTGTCAATGCAAAATTAGGGTTTTAGGGTTTCGTGTGGAATAGGCTTGAGACGGATATCAAGGATAAGCCAAAATGGTGAAGATATTGGCTGGGTTCGAACCAGCTTATAGCTGGATTATGCTCGTACTGTCTACAGTAACTATCTTTTAAACGGTGCATTTTTTTAAGGTGGGATCAATATGAAGCTTGTAGTAAAAAGTGTAATGAGTTCAACTGTACCAGCCAAAATCACACGCGACTATTTTTCTATGCATACTGCCTCTCACGAATAGCCAGAATTCAAATAATTAGACCATAAGCCATCAGCCCAAAAGAGTCCATGTAACATTTGAGCCGGCTCGGCCCAGGCCGGCCCATCTCGTAGCACCATAAAAGGGAGAGAGATGGAAGGGGAAGGAAGCAACAACCGATTTGCTTTCCTCCCCCCGTGCTCACCTGGGTGCCGCCACCTTCCCTCACACGGCGCCGCCGCTCGGCCGCGCCCTTGTCCAGCGCCACTCGTCGCCTGCGCGTGCACTACCGTCAACCAGCCGCTAGCGCCTCTGCCCTTCGGCCAAGCCACCGCCGTGTGCCGTCGTCACCCAGCTTTGTGCGCCAGCGTAGCTGCCTTCTTTCCCCCACGCGCACACCACTGTCAACTAGCTGCCGACGCCGCTGCTCCTCCGACTGCACCCCGCTGTCCCCTTGCTGCCGACGATGCCCCGCACACACAACACATCGCTGTCCCTCGTGTGCCGCCGTTGGTAGCCAGCGGCATTGCCATCCTCTGTGCTCCGCCCTCAGCTACCTCCCCACTGCACACGGCACCCCACGAGGTCAGCCTCAGCTCCTAGGGCCGAGCTGTCTTTGGGGTCGATTCTTCTGCGCCACGAGAGAAGAAGAGGGAGGGCGGCGGTTGAGGGAAGAGTAGGAGGGGAGGAGCCAGCTAACTGGGTGGAGGAAGGGAGAAGAAAATCAGCTGGGAGGAAAGAAAAAGGAGAAGTCGGCCGTGAGAAAGGGGAGGAAGAGAAGAAAAGAAGGGAAGTTTGGTCCGGTGCTTGATCCATCAAATCCGACCAAGAAACGATAGGTAGTGCCCTGATCTAGTCGCTCGGGACCAGGGTAACACCTCAAAAACCCTTCTCCCTGCTTATTCACTGAATTTTGCATAAGTCATTATGCCGATTGTTAGAATTGATTCGTGTGGCCAAGAAGAGGTCGCTTATTAATATGAATGGTGGGATGGTGAAATCGGTGTTACCACTGTTGATTTGGCTAATCCGTGGTGGGAGAGGGAAAGAGAGAAGGAAGGGACGGAGGGAGATTAAGTGTGTATAATTTGATCCGCAAGTGTAAGTGATAAAATTGCTAAATTTTTGGATTGGTTAAGCACCGGGACAACGGGAAGTTGCCTGGTGAGACAGGATTTGGTTATGTCAGATTGGGCGTTAGAGCGATGTCATTTGCTCGTATATGAATGTATAGCCTTAGCAATGAATTGAAATGGTTAATGCTTGTTCAGGTGGTAGTTCAATTCTGGTGCCATCCACGCACCATCCGCCAGGTTAATGGGTAAGTGCATGGTAGAACAGTGAATGTTTGTTATTCGTATTTTCATACCATGATTTATAGTATTTATGAGATGATGCATATGATTATGTGCTAATCATACCTTGATGAGTACCGCTTATGATTAGACATATACATTTGAAGAATATTGCATCATGCAAAATGCATAAGAGCCAGGTCAGTGAGAAAGTCATATGACTAGTTTGGAGTGCTCTTGAATAAGACCTACAGAGGTAGGCACCTCCACGGGATGGAGGAAGTGGGTGACATCGACGGGCGTACCCTCCGCTATACCCGTATAAGCTACAGTTACAGATGCATTGCATGAAAGTGAGAGAGAAAGTGATATAGTTACATAGAGTTTTGAGTTTACAGTTACATACTTGATTTACAGTTCACAGTCATAGAATTGATTTACACTCTACAGACATGGAATAGGTTTACAATTTATAGTTACAGATTTGATTTATAGTTCACAGTCGTAGAATTGATTTACAATTTATAGACATGGAATTGATTTATAGTTTATAGTTACGGATTTGATTTACAATTTACAGTCATATAGTTGATTTACAGCTTACAGTTCATGAAATCGATTGAATTGTTAAAGTGATGTTACTATTTTATTGTGTGCTTGCTGAGTCTCCAGACTCACCCTTGCTATGTTGTTGTTTTTAGGTGAATGATGGCGACATGAATGGAATGGGAATAGTCTTTTTTGCACTGCACATATGAAATAAAAGCTTAGACTTACACTGAGTTATTATGTTTAATTTAGTGTTAAGTCCTTTGTGGATTAATCCGACCCGTTTGCACCCCTACTAAAGACATATGTAAACAGAGTTTTATGGGGACAAGTGAAAACAGAGCTGAGCACGTGACATGTATTTTAACTATTCAGCGAGTGAAGAGCCGTGCAATCACATAAACAATTTAGCGAGTGAAGAGAGGGTACGAATAGTAGCTCTAGTTGTTCCAACATTTGTGAGCTAAGGTGGCGCAGAAACCATGTGTAAAATGAAATAACAGAAGTGAATCTAACTGACATGTTGATGTGGTTAATTAAGTGTTTTCCAATACATAGGGCGTGTTATTTTTAGTTGTGATTGTGACTTTTGGCTTATGTATTTTGAATTATGGCTGTTCTACGAGATAGTATGCAGATGAAAATAATCCCATATGATTTTGCTGGTATATCTGAACTTAGTGTAGTGTCTATTATAATCTATATGTAGATTCTATCTTGAAAAGACGTATCATTTAAAAGCTAATTACTGTAGCAGAAAGTGATAAACCAAAGTGGCTGGCCGTCCGAACCCAACGCATACATGTCGGTTGTACCTATGTAAGGAGAAGACACCATGTATCAAGTGCACAAGGTTCGGAACAAAACTAAGAATTTTAACTACCAGAACACTCGGCTACATGTTTAAACTTGAAACACACGTAAAGTACTGGGTGACAAGCAGCTTAAATTTGAAGTCATTTATCACAAACTTACCTGCTGGGTTCTTCAGGCATCAGTCTTCAGACTAACATTTAACAGCCCTAGTGCTCCTGATATATCTGCGTGAACATAA
>JAYGGG010000517.1:0-81743 GCA_036346245.1 Bonia amplexicaulis | reverse complement strand
GAGCTTCTTGCTTCATAGTCATTATAGCTATCGGAGAAGAAATCTGTGTGAATACTTAAGACGGTTTTGAAGGCACCATTCACCCCTCTGCTGCCATTTCGGTCCTACACTACATATGAAATTGTCGATGTTATGGAGAAAGTTTTGAACTCGTATGTTCAAAATCCTTGTTTAGTGCCTACACCACTAGGTATAAGTTTAATTTGATTGGAGATTATGGTGTGGAAAATTAATTTATTGTATATCGAATATGCATAACTTGCAATCACATGGATGAGTTGAAACTTGTTGTTTTGTACAACAATTCTTGTGTATTGAATCTTGTTCAATATGAGAGGGAAATAAAATTTAGTACTCATCCAATGCCTATATGTTCATCTCTATTTGCACCATCTAGTATGGAGAATCTGAATAAAGATGATGAATTATGAAAGAACTTACAAATCTCTTCACACTCACTAGATGAATTTGCTATTGCTCGATTGAGATATGATTATATGGATGAACTTCGCTTGATTCCAAAAGTTGTAGTTTTGCCCATATGTGCCACCAGTGTAAGTTTACAACTTCAGAGATTTGAATTGCATAAATGTTTCACTTACATTTGCAAATCTAGTTACAATAATTATTGTGTGAGTGTAGGACCGAAATGGCGACAGAGGGGGGTGAATGTCGCTTTTAAAATCGCCTCGAAAATTGTGACACTGCTTTTCAAAAGATGCAAACAAAGCACCTCATAGAAAATTAAAATTGATCTTGTTGAAATTTGAACGCATGCGACATCGAAAAATTCAGCATAAATCGAGAGTAATCAAGAAAATTTCACCGAAAATAAACTCGTTTAGACTACATGCGGAAGATAGAAAAATCAGAAAAAGGAAAAAAAGAAAGGCAACTACTGCATGCTTGAAGATGGGGTCTGTCTGCTGCCAAGCTTTTGGTTTGATCAAAAAGAGATGATCGGCAGCAAAGAACCAGACACTGAAAAACTGAAAAAAAATGAGCAAAAAATCAGAATAGGAGACAAGCAGCAGGGAACAAAGAAAATTGAAGATATTGAAAACACAGAATGCTGTGATTTGGCTGGATAAGCTGCTGCGTTTTACCCTGATTTGCTACTGAGTTTTGACCGAAAGCAAAGAAAATGTAATACAATCAAGGCAAAGATTGCAAAGAGCAAGAAAAGAAGAGATCATTCCAAATCAAACAAGGATTACAGAAGAGTTCCCATACGCATGGACATTAGAACAAGAGGAATGATTACAAGACTCTCAATCCATCCTCTCCCTCTCAATCCTTAAGAACACCAAGAGCCTCACATGCTTCTTGGGAGGAACACACACAAAATGGAGAGCAAATGCACCAAAACCCTCACAAAGGGATGAATGAGCTCTCAAGTGTCCTAAGGGGTATGCAGCCCCTCACCTCTATTTATAGCCTTGGCTAACGGGTCTCCGCCCCGTTACGCCCGCTAAATCCAACGGAGCCCGCTCCGCCAGTGCGACCTTGCGAAATTACCGATTAGCCTCATGCACCTTCCCGGAAGCTTCCGCGCTCCTTGCCGTCCACGACTCGCAACCACATCGAATCTCCGCCGTCTTCGACACATCCCGACCGTTCTGACCTCAACGCCACCTGCGCCTAGTCCGGTCCACCGTGTCTCGCCACGACACCGCCTCGACGTCCTGCAGTCACACAGACAAGAAAGCACATCAAATAGCACCGCTCGATACATGAAAGCGTAAATAGAGACCAAACCTGTCGACTCATCAGAATATGCAACATAAACTCATACGACTAGGTTCGACCAAGTCCGACCGAGCCCGTTACGCCACGCAACGTCTAGGTCCGAACCAACCGACTCAAACTCAACTTTTCTAAACCGATGTCAATTACTCATCATACACAACGGGATGACCTCCACATGGTCTCTCAATCTCCCCCTTGATGAGTATATTGACAAACACCGAAAAAGCGCAAAGTTGAGTTTGAAGAGTCTAACATGGTCCATAAGTAAAAGAGTGAAGCTAATGACCATGTTGACAGAAGGAGCAAAAGAAAGAACAATTTTTCCTCAAAGCTCCCAAGTGGCTTTTTCTACCACTGTTCTCCCCTTTTGGCAATAAACCCATCAAGAATGCAAGAAGGAGAAAAAGTCATAAGATGGATGAAATGGCTGATTTGATTAATCTAAGCAATTAGAGCTATGAGAATTATCCAAAATGACCATAATGTATTATATCAAGCCATAACATACAAGTATGCTACAAGGATCATGACTATGTATGTAAAGTGAAGCTAAGCGAGATAAAGCATAATCTGAATTTTAGTGAAAGTGCTTAGCAAGTCAAGTCAAACATGATTTTAGTCTAGCTAGAGGTATCCGTAAATGAGACAGCCATGTCAATAAGCTAAATGGAACCGAGAAGCTAGTGTTGAGTCAACTAGAGTGCTACTAGTTCAAGAATGATACAATTGTTGGAGTACATTGAACTTTTTAGCAATTGAGCACAATTGACAAACTTTGACTTTAGAAATCATATGATTGTTTCCAACCATTTTTTTTTGTTGTTTAGTCATGTGCTAGACCTCAAGCCTTATGCGACCACTTCAAGCAATGAGCTTAAGAAGATGATCTTGGTCATCCAAATCTCCCCTGAGTTCATGCCTTGTGCAATGGCAAGCCGTCTCATGAGAAGGAATTGGTGAGATCGGTTTTTCGCACAAAGAGATCTTTTGCTTTTAATAGATTGTACTAACTTATGTGTCATCAAGAAACTAATATAGCTCAATCTATTTCTCAACAATGATTCAAGACTCAACTCAGCCTATTTGACATGGCATGAACCATAAAAAGATAACACAAAGCTGACTAGTCTCAAATATGAACATGACATTAATTAGGTCAAATTGAGCATTTTAATCAACCTATCATGGCAAATACTTGACTACACATATAAGGTCATGATCTATTTAGCAATGAAGCATAAATCATGGCAAGATGTAATATAAATGAAATCATGTCATGAAAGGATAATAATCAAGGCTCCATGCATTTATTTTACAATGTAAATGCATAAAATCCAGCTCCCCCTCAACATGAGATGCAAATTTTTAGTTCAAGTTGAGTTGTGTCAACATTAAGATCTAGAAGTTCCCAACTGAACTCCCCCTGAACCAAAGCAATAAAATGAGAAGCTGGCAAATAAGACAAGAAGGGCAGTCCTTAAAGCATAGATAAGATAGAGAATACTAATGACTCAGACTAACTCTTATCTACCCCATATGACTCCAGGACAACAGCTGTCGAGCAAAATACACACTAGAGAGCAAACACGCACTGCTCACCCGAGGGTGGCCCAACCTCGCTAGAACCTACAAGAAGTGAGTGAGCTCAACCTAGTGAGATAAGAAACAGCTATCCTGAAAGCACAAGATAAGAGCAAGAAGTCTAAGCAACTCAGCAAGAGATACACTCTAACCTATGCTAGAAGGACTAAAACCCAATGCACCCGCAGATGCGATGCAATAGTAAGGAAACAGAAGCATAATAAACATGATAAAGCAATAAAGCCCAAAGCTCCCCCTCACAACAGTCCATAAGGACAAACCACCCTAAGCTCTCCCCGCAGAGCTGAAAACCTCGTGCTATCCAAATGCTTGGTGAAGATATCAGCCAGCTGGTGGTCACTCTCCACAAACTGAAGCACGATGTCACCTTTCTCTACATGGTCTCGAAGAAAATGATATCTAATATCGATGTGCTTGGTCCGAGAGTGTTGCACTAGGTTCTTCGCAATGCTAATCGCAGACGTGTTATCGCAAAAGAGCGGAACACGGTCGATAGCTAACCCAAAGTCCCGCATAGTCGAGACCATCCAAAGGACACAGCTACAAAGAATCGGTCGCAACAACATACTCGACCTCGCGGTGGATCTGCAACACCGGATCGCTTCCTCAAGACCAGAAACGAGAGAAGTGCCAATGAACTGGCAGGTGCCCGAAGTGCTCTTCCTATCTATCCTACAGTCAACAAAGTCTGCATCCGAAAAGGCTCTAAGGGATAGACAGGAGGAGTAAGAGTACTAGATACCATAGTCAATGGTAGCTCGAAGGTACCGAAAGATGCGCTTCACCGCCTGGCGGTGAGACACGCGAGGAGAAGCCTGAAACCGAGCACAAAGACACACGGAGAAGTGTATGTCCGGTCTCGAGGCGTGAGGTACAAGAGAGCCAATCATACTCAACTCCTTTTGATCAACTGCTCACCGTTCTCATCGGGTCAAGTCGCGGTCAGAGAAGCCATCTGAGTTGACACCGCTTTCCATCACTCATGTCAAAGCGCCTCAGAGGTCTCGAGTGTACTTGCCTTGATGCAAGAAAGTACCCTCCCGAGTCTGCTTGATTGGAAGTCAAGGAAGAAAGTCAACTCACCCATCATGCTCATCTCAAACTCGGTGCTCATGACATCCGAGAACTGTGAAACGAGAGCATGGGAAGAGCCGCCAAAGATGATGTCATCGACATAAATTTGGACGAGCAGAAGGTCACTGCCGAGGCGGCGAGTGAACAAGGTCTTGTCGACTTTACCCAACTCGAAATCATGTCTCAATAGATAGGACTTAAGCCTCTCATACCAAGCTCTAGGGGCTTGCTTAAGTCCATACAACGCTTTGGAAAGCTTGAAGACATGACTAGGGTATTTGGGGTTCTCGAAACCTGGAGGCTGTCTGACATAGACTTCTTCCTCAATGAAGCCATTGAGAAAGGCACTCTTGACGTCCATCTGGTAAAGCTTGAAGCCCTTAGATGCTGCAAAGGCAAGCAGAATTCTAATGGCCTCAAGACGCGCTACAGGGGCAAAGTTCTCCTCGAAATCTAGACCCTCAACCTGGGAGTACCCCTGAGCAACCAGTCGAGCCTTGTTTCGAATGACTACCCCATCCTCACTTTGCTTGTTCTTGAACACCCACTTAGTCCCAATGATATTGTGACCTCGAGGGGGCTCAACAAGCGTCCAGACCTTGTTTCTTTCGAAGCTCTCTAATTCTTCATGCATGGCATTTATCTAAGACTCGTCGGAGAGAGCATGATAAACATCCTTAGGCTCAAAAGAGGCAACAAAGGCAGAGTGGAGACAGAAGAGTGACATGCCAGACTTTGAGCGTGTGACTCGCTCAAAGAGATCTCCAATCATCTTTCCGTAAGGATGAGCTCGGATATGTCTAGGAGGTCCAGATGAGATGAAGAAGTGGCCTCTACCTCGTCAGCTGACGGGATATGAACAGAGCCACTAGCTCCAGAAGACGCAGAAGGCAAAGGCTGATCGACTTGAGGTGCGATGGAAGACGGCATCTCAAGGGGTGGATGAGGGACTAGATCGGGTAGACAACCCTCATCTCCATCATCCTCATCATCCACAAAGATGGTCTCGGACTGCTCTGAAGAACCTGAGATATCGGCCTAGTCCCTGACCGCCTCATCGAAAGTCACCTCACGTGTCTCTACCATTTTACTAGACTCGCAGCCTGCACCCTATAAGCCCGCGAAGAAGTCGAGTAGCCTAGAAAGATCCCATCACAAGAACGTGATTCGAACTTATCTAGGTTTCCGGACTTCAGAATAAAGCACTTGCAACCAAACACACGAAAATGAGAAACACTGGGCTTTCGCCCATATCTCAACTCGTAAGAGGTGCGGTGCAAGTGTGCCCTGAGAAAAACTCGATTTGAGACATGGCACGCGGTAGCTATAGCCTCAACCCAAAACTTCCGTGGTGTAGAGTATTCATCAAGCATCGTCCTGGCCATCTCGACCAAGGTACGGTTCTCTACACCTGTCTCATCGCAGAACCTCTCAAAGTAGGAATTCTTGAACTCCATGCCATTGTCACTGCGGATCGCTCGTAAGGCACCCGAAGCTCAACGTAAAGCCTCCGAAAAGGCCTCGAAATGTGTAAACGCCTCATCCTTCGAGGCTAAGAAAACACCCAAGAATACCTCGAATAGTCATCGACCACAACAAGAACGTACCACTTCCTCCCGCCGATCGCACTCGAGCCGGTCCAACTGTGTCCATGTGGAGCAATTGTCCGGTGCATCGGTCATAGTAATGCGGACCGGAGGATGAGAAGCGGCAACCATCTTGCCGTCTTGGCATGGAGCGCAAACAAGATCTTTGACCATCTTGAGTTTCGGCAGACCACGAATGAGATCGTGACCGCTAACTCGGGTCAAATGGTCAAACCGATATGACCAAGTCTCCTATGCCGAAGGAAAGGTCATGGACTCGTAAGCAAGCAAACAACGGAGAGGGTCACCGAAGACTCAATAAAATCAGCACAAAGATCCTCCCATAACGAGAAATCCCGAAACCGTACTACTCAAGAATCAACAATTTTGCGCGTTTTCTTAAAACTTACCTCGAAACCGCTATCAGAAGTCGAGAAACCGAAAGCAAATTGTAATGCACTTACTCACCAAGGCAACATCTTTTAAAAAATGAGTCATTAATGCGACACGCCTTTGGCGATGACGCGTCGCATGAAATAGTCTCCAAAGGTGATAGTCTCATCACCGAGCTCGGCTAGGAAGAAAACCAACGTGAATCTCCGGTCATGTGTCGTGAACACCCGAGTCTACGAGCCAAACCTTTCCTTCCCTCGCCCGTGAACCCGAGTCAAACAGAGTAAAGTCTCGTCTCGGGGTAAATCAACAGTGATTTTGGCACCCAATCCGAGTAACACGTCGAGCGATGAAGTAGTCAAGCACGACCGACCTCTATCTACCCCACGCCTCCGTCGCTCAAAGAAGGAAGGTCCGTGTGCAGACTGAAGTCGTTGCTAGGTCCGATCCGCTACGGAGAGCGAGTCAACAAGACCGGCAACAAGTCGATCACACCGCGGGTAGGCATCTCGATGGGAAAAGCGAGATCTACCCTCAAACGGCGGAAGTCACGACCAGGGAGCATGAGAACGAAAACCAAAAACTCTAAGAACCAAGTCCTCGATGTCGCCCAAAGCTACCAACAAGAGCAAGCCTAGACCTCGTGTTGGTCTTAGGTGCACTCAAGGTCCGGGGCGACCACGAATCGCCTAAGAGCCGCAACACGGTCTCTACGCGCGATCTTGGCGCTTGAAGCAATGGTCAAATAATGCCCATCCTTCGACAAGGTGCATGAAATCACCTTGTCGCCGAAATCCTTGGACAAAACCCACTGATTTAAATTGAACTTTCTTGTTCTTGGGCATGACCCCAATCACACCTGCGACTACGGGTCTGAGCACTATAGGTGGATGCTTCCTCACATCCTTACGGAAATCATATCCTAGACCCTGATTGAACTTGCAAATCTTTGATTGGTCTAGAACAAGATTGAGCTTCTTCTTGCCTCCTACAAATCTCTCGAGAGTGTTCATAAGATACTGACACTCCCGAAAGAGAGAGGCACAAGAAGAGCAAGGGGAAGGAGAAGAGACAGCAGAAGGAGAGGAAGAAGCACCAACAGCAGAAGAGCGAATGGCACGTGCGTATCTCTCCTTATGCACGGCCGCCTCAACCTTGAGGGCTTCGCAGGACATACAAGGGGCAGTCCTAATCCTAGCAATTTGGTCTTCGTAACTCTCCCTAAACGTCTCTAACATGTCCTTATCCTTTTCCAACACCTCAGCACAGAAGGCACAAGCAGGACGTGATTTTTCTAGAAGGTCCTTAGTTAGCTTCACACATTTTTCATCTAATACAATCAAGCAGGACGTGATTTTAGTTTATTACAACTATTGCATGGTGAGCTAACAGGATCCTTAGAAGCATATTGAGCCAATCTGTTATTATCATCAACAAATTCTTGAAACTGTTTGGAGACAGATTCAAGTTCAAGAAGAAGCTTGGGACAATTTACACATGACGCAATAGGCTCAAGTAGAAAAGCTTGTAACTCAGCAATTTTATGATCTGCCCGTTTTAGATTCATCTTTAAATTATTACAACTTTCACAAGCCTCGGGCAGATCGAGAAGCATAGTGTAAAGGCCTCTAAAAGCATTGTCCTTATCCTCACAAGAGGTGCAAGAAATAGTCTCAACAGTAGAAGATGAAACAGGAGCTACCCTACTCATCTCAAGCTCAGCAAGTAGACTAACATTCTCCACCTTAATCTCATCAAGCTCGGAGGATGACTAGCATGAGAGGTCCTTAGTTTCTCCATGTCTCCAAGCAAGGCACAACATGTATCACAATCATCACGGAGGGAGCGATATAAGTGAAGTAAGCTCCGTGATAATCTATCTACTTCCTTCTCCAACTCGCTACATCTAGCTCTAGATCTAGCATGAAATCCTCCTAACTTAAGAAAAGCTTCATTTAGTTGGTCATAGGAGGGACATACCTCGTCGGAGTCGGAGTAGAGGTCGATGTCGCTGATCTCGCCCTCGAGGGCCATGAAGCACATGCCGGAGAAGTCGTCACCGCTCTTGGGATCTTGGTCACCCGTCCCATCGTGGTCGCTCCATCCCTCCACCTCGCTGAGGTCGAGGTCGTCGAAGGCGGCGAGGACGCGGTGAAAGAGCTTCTTAGCCTTCCCAAAGTCGCGGAACGTCTTCTTGCCTTGCGTCTGAGCTGGGGGCTTCTTGTTGCGGTTCTTGTCGGAGTAGTCGTTCTTGCCCGAACCGCCGTAGTCTCCTTTGCCCTTCCCGCCTTGGGGCGCTTTGCTCGAATGTGGTTGGGGCCACCACACTCAAAGCAAATCACTGGTCCTCTTCTTTTTCTGTCCCTCCTCCTCTTGTAAGCATGGGAGAACTTTCGAGCTAGGAGGGCCAGTTGTTAATCCTCTAGCTGCTCTAACTGATCATCGCCACGCCATAGAGAGCATTAGGAGAACCCGCAAGCGAATCGGCAGAAGAACCGAAGAAGAAGTGGATCGGTGACTAGTGCCATCGATCGAGACTTCGACCGACGAGACTATGTCAATCTCGTGAGTCTTGAGGCGCGAGTAAAGTGCGTCAAGTGTCAGGGTCGAGAGGTCCGTGGTGTCCTTGATGGTAGTCACCTTCATCTCCCAAACACGCAGATCGAGTGCAGTGAGCATCTGACGAGCGTTGTCCGAGTCGGGGTACGTGAGACCGACCGCTCGGAGGTTGCTCAAGATCTTGTGAAAACGCGCAAAACACTCATCAAGGGACTCGCCAACAGCATTTCAAACTTGTTGTAATCTCGCTTGAATCGGTCTGTCAGCACCGCCTTTATTTGGGTGGTGCCTCATGGTAAGCATTGAGGGTCGCCCAAATATCGGCGGACGGAAGATGAGATATGCGGTCAAACTCACTACGACTCAAACCCCGGGTTATGATGTTCCTTGCCTTAGCGTTTGCCTCAACGTCGGTCATGTTTCCGCATTGACGCCCTCATCGGCAGAACAAAGAAACCGAACCTTGACCTTTCGCCAGATGGCGTAGCCCTGAGCCTGGATGTAGGTCTCCATCCGACTCTTCCAGAAGGGATAGTCCATCCCATCGAAGATCGGGGGCTTGGTCGAGTACTTGTCCGTCGCCATGGCTCTTGAGACAAAGTTAAGATCTATGAGGAAGAGCTAAACGGCTCGATACCAATTGTAGGACCGAAATGGCGACAGAGGGGTGAATGTCGCTTTTTAAAAACGCCCCTCGAGAAATCGGAAAATTAATTTCTCATAGAAAATTAAAATTGATCTTGTTGAATGCGATACTAAAATAATTCAAAGATAAATCGAGAGTAATCAAGAAAATTTCAGCTGAAAATAAACTCGTTTAGACTGAAAATATTGCCGCTTGATCTCTTTTGCATGCAAAATCGCAAAGATCGAAAAGAAAAAAAGAAAAGAAGCGAAGAAAATGTAATACAATCAAGGCAAAGATTGCAGCAGGCAAGAAACTGAGACAAGCGGAAACTGAAACCAAATCAATCTGCAGCCAATAACCTGCACACGGTTTAGTTGAAAAGCAAAGAAAAGCAGCTGTCCAAAACTGCAAAAAGGAAAAACCGACACACTCTGCTGTAGTCTCCAAAGTCTGGCCGAAAGAAAAAGAACTTGAAGAAGCAAATGACGAGATAACAACAAGAATCATCGCAATGAAGAAACGAAAACTAAAATCAAACAAGGACACACTTACGGTTTTGGGCTTCGCCAAAGGTTGACAAGCAAAATCTTGGCCGAACCAGACTACCATAAAAGAGAGTAAATTCAGTTCTAAAGATCAATCTTGTGTGCAAATCGACTGAGTAAGAAAGGGCATTTGACTGCAAGAACTGAAATTTTTGAAAGAAGAATAGGAAGGCCAAGATTTAGACATTTTGGCTATAGCTACTAGGAAAGCTTTTGCTCTTGGGATTTTTGGACAAGGGAACCGCAAGAATCATTCCCAGTTCATAGCTTAACGAACTTGCAGCGAAAAGATCAAGAATCTGCCCTTTTGCTCAGGAAATTAACACAAGAACAAAGAAAGATCACAAAGAGAGCAAGAACTAAGAACTTCAACACAAAAAAATTCTTTATAATTCATTCCAACAAAAACAAGGATTACATAGGAGTCCCCATACGCATGGACATTAGAACCATAGGAATGATTACAAGACTCTCAATCCATCCTCTCTCTCAATCCTCAAGAACACCAAGAGCCTCACAAGCTTCTTGGGAGGAACACAACCCACACAAAGGGATGAATGAGCTCATGTCCTAAGGGGTATGCAGCCCTCACCTCTATTTATAGCTCTTGGCTAACGGGTCTCCAACCCGTTACGGCTAAACCCTAACGGAGCCGCCTCCTCGCCAGTGCCCTTGCGAAATTCCCGCCCCCCCGCACCTTCCGGAAGCTCACGCCCTTGTCTTGCACGCCCGCAACCACGCCGAGTCCACGCCGCCTTCGACACATCATGACCGTTCTGACCTCAACGCCACCTGCGCCTAGTCCGGTCCACCGTGTCTCGCCACGACTCCACCTCAATGTCCTGCAGACACACAGACAAGAAAACACGTCACATAGCACCGCTCGATACATGAACGCGTAAATAGCATAAACAAAATCAAACATGTCGCATCAATAGAATATACATCCTAACCCATACGACTAAGATTGACCAAAGTCCGACCGAGCCCGTCGAACCAACTTACTCAAACTCGACTTTTGTAAACTGAAGTCAATTACTCATCACTCACAATGGGATGACCCTCACATGGTCTCTCAGTGAGAAATTTTGATTTGTTTATTAACATATATGATTACTCTTGGGTTAATAATATGATGAGCTTTTATGATCATTGCTGTTTTATAACATTATTTTGCAACATCGAAGAACTGTTAAAACGAATGACATACACATAAACCATGCATACATTGGCTTTTTGTTACCCTATTTTCAAATTATCAAAAGTCAGGACGGATTTACTTTCAAGAAGGGGAGGATGATGAGGACATGAGCCATATGGATACAATCATATTGGCTATGCTTGCTATTCCAATTACAAGAGCTCGTACACTTCACTTAAATTATCGGGTGAGCTCGTTTTTAAGAGTGCCTTTATATTATATGAACTATATGATGCTACTCAATGATGAAAATATATATTTTTGTAGCACCACATCACTTTTGGATCAATTCAAGCAAGAGTTCAAGTTGACACGCTTTTGGAATCCAATTCGACCTCCGCATCAATTCGGATTCGGCAGACATGTCCAACTTCAAATGTGCATAACTTTCACACACGGAGTCCGTTTGTGGTCCACGAGTACTTGCTGGAAAGCTTTTCTCGTCCTCTTTTCAACGAATCTAGCCTTACCTTGAAATTCCTTCTGTGCGCACCGTAATTATTAAAATAAAGTGCTATATCACCTGTTTAGGACAAATTAGGCCTTGTAGTGCTTGGACCCAAGGGGAAGGCGCCCCCTCTCTTGGCCCATACTATTCATGGCTGCACTATTTATATCAACAGTATTGTGAATAGTACCACCCCTTATTTCTTAGTTTTGCGCGGGTTTCCCTCCCCTATTTAAGGAGGCCGCACCCTTGTAGTTTTCCGGATTTCGCTTTGCTTAGTTTCTCCATTGTGGAAACTCTTGTTCTTTGCTTGTGTCGACTAGACCAACCGTAAAGAATCTGTGCAGAATCCCATATTTTTTAACTCAATCCATATATTTGCAATTCAGATTGCTTATTATTTTATTCTTACTTGTTCTTCGATTGCTTACAGGAATTGATCCTCGTGATTAGGTCAGTCGGATCTTTGGCACGGTTGATAACGACTTGGTGATTAGTTCAGCGATTACTTGGTTTGTACGTGTTGCGTTCGTAGTCTAGATTGTGAGAGTTGATCATCGTCCAATCGAAATTATTCTTCTAATCGAAAGATCGAGACAACATTAGCACATCACCTTGTACATGTGTTGTACAAGGCATATCCTATACACGCCACAATTAATTAACCCTTTTGAGGGAAACCTCTTGAGTTCACTGTTTCTGTTAGTAACCTAGCTAATCCATATAATGAAACCAGATAGTTTTCACACTAACTAGCAAGATTTGTTGTCGAACGGGCAGTCACAGACGTTAGGTCAAACTAATTTAGTTGGTTTAAGGATAGCTAACCTAACTTTAACCTCAAACGAAACATGGCCTTGGGCTACTTTTGGTTGAGGGATAAACCATAAACCTGCCAATTTAACCTGGTTAAAACATTTTAACCACCCTAACTTAGGATTGAACTAACCCACTGAAAAGGTAGAATAAAGTAGCACACCACAACCAGCCCTCTGAACTCTTTTTCTTATTGCTAGCCTATCTAACCAAACAATATTTTAGGCTAACTTGGTTTATTGCCAGACACTAAAACTGGGTTAAGCTAATTAGCTATCATACCTAAGTTAAGATCAGCTAATCTAGTTATCTTTAACCCCTGAACCACGCGTGGCCTAGCAGTAGGTTGTTGCTGAGCCTGTCGATAGATGGGGCCACGGGATCAGACGAGAGTAACACGGGTCAGATGGCCTTCGGTATTTCCTGAAGAATCAGACTGTCTTACAGTTGGCAGTACTTGCTCATGCCAACAGGAGTATTCAGGAATTTGAGCAATTATGTAGCTAACATCTGTAAAACCTAAACACTTTCATTAAGGTCCTTAGATTTTAGCTTATCTTTCACTATTTATAAATTTTATCCTTTTCTAGCTTTTTAGTCTTTTTTTAAGTTTTTTTAGCTGATTCTTTTTCCCATATTAGTTTGCGTGTCCATGATGGGCTAATATGTTTTTTTCATTTTTAATTTTTTTATAATTTAATTACGTCAAATAAACCATTATCAGTTACAATATAATTTAACTCAGCTATAGTACAATTTTAACTATAAATCAACTTATTTCAACCTAACCGAGCAGCACCTAAGGTCCGTCGGTGTCACCCTATATCCACATAAGCCTCGTTTTCTTTGTTAAGCTTCAAAGGGTTGGAACTCCCTAAATCAAACTGCAATAGCTGTTTATCAACCACTCACGACGAAACCGACATCGTCGGCTTAGCTCCCACAGGCCACACCCGGGCCGGGAGATAACGAAGGGGAGGATCTATGCTGTTTTAGCGCGCGCTAATACCGGAGCAAACTTAATGGAAAAAACCAGAACAATTAGATGGAAAAGAGAAAATTATTCATATGCGTTCACCACCATTTTCTCCCCCACGGTATCCATCTAAATTGCGGACGGTTGCCAGCGAAAGACAAAAACTGACATGGATTTAAAATGCAGGATTGGACAATTTAAAAGAGTCTGAACTTTGCTCAAATCTCTAGCTCCATGTTCTGAAGAGCAGCTCACTGTTTCTGCACCAAATTAACTCACGATGTGGATTCTGATGTTCGTCGTTCTTCACAGTTCGATAGTCCAGATGGGTGTGATGCCTGCAGTCATCAGTAAAAATTGAGCGAAGCTATCTGTTTGCACTTAGCACATCGGCATGGCATCACTGCAAGTGCATTTATTTTAGGATAGTTCTGTCAGTGACTCCTTGTTGGTCCGTCGCCCAAGACATCAGGAATGCAAGAGCAAAAAGTCATCACTGTTGGTCCCAAATCGAAGATGACTTATTCCTACTGCTCCTATCAGGCAACTGTCCCTGTGACTCTGATTGCAGTTTACCAGCTTGTTCCTTTGATGCCGGGAAAGCAAGAGAGAGGGAGAGGGAACCTGGTGTATCAGTAAGAAGCGAATCTCCCTTATTCTGCTTCTCTCCAACCTTGGGAGAAAGAAACGAGAACATGGCCTTCCTCGGAGATTTGTTGTCCCCCAGTTCTAGCTCAAGATCTGGTGCATTACGTTCAGGCAAATCTTCCTCATCTGAAGACAGAATATTTATAATGTTTCCAGTCATTGCATCATCCACCACGTTTAGATCTAGCGGAAATATGCACTTCCCGTTACTCTTCGAGCTTCCTGCCATTGCCTTATTGTCAGTGCAATCATCCACAGAGGAAGCTGCCAGAGGATGCACCTTAGATGATAACCTTCCATCTCTGATGTTCTCACTTAAACTAGAGTTCGCTGACCCTATATTATCCAATTTAATTTTCTTATGCTCTAGTGTTCCATTGACTCCATCAGCCCAGTTTGCCATCTCAACATTTCTCTTGTGTGCACCACCTAAGACATGCAAAATAGGATCCACCCCGCCAGAGTTCAGTTCAGTAGTATTTACATGGTCTACATCCATGAGGTTCTCTGCATTGCTAAGGTTCCTTGTTGTGCTCTCCTTAGCTGGTTCGTTAACAAAACAAATTAGACAAAGGCAAAAAAAATCAAGGTGATAAATAACGGACCCCAACTGAAATGAGAAACAATGCTACCTTCTTCATGGATTGAGGAGATTGAGCCAGTAACCGGCACAGTATTTACATCAAAAATTGCTCCATCGGCATTGCCACCAGAAGAATCCCACGTTTTATCTTGGTCTTCTAAATAAGCAAGTTTCTGCATAGGTATAGCTAAACGGTAAATTTATATGTTCATACGAGCAAGCATCTGAATAGTTTTGCAAAACAAATGCATAAATTTAAAGAAGGCCAGAAGCCAAGAAGGCGCCTGCAAGCATGCATGCACCCACCCACACAGTGACACATTGGCAGGTTGCCAACTACTGTTGAATCAAATGCATTAAGTAGAATAACCAGAGTATTTTTAGAACAATCCAAATAAAAAAACAGATCAGAGGGGAAAAGTACTCAATAAGCATACATTATCAGGCAGAATGAGCTACAAGCACTCACCTGGTGTTTTCTTGCTAGAGCAGTGGAAAAATCATTAATGACACTGTTGTTATTTGTTGAACAGCTTGCTGTAATTGAATCATGACTGTGATCTTCTAAATCTCTTCCACCCACAGGCTGATTCAAAGAGCTCTCTCCATTCGAACGACCCTGATGAATGGCTTCTGAAGTCTGGAGACATTGATAGTCTGAACAAGTAGCCGACTTCACCAAATTGAGGTCTGACTCGGCACCATTATCCTGGTCCTCAGAGAATGAACGACCAGATGACAAACAGAGGTACTCAGATCCACCCCGGGATCCTCATTCAAATTAAGCTGCAATTTACTTATGGCTACATCAGGTGGAAGGTTCAAGTGATCTTTCTTTCTAACTCTAAATACACCCCAGAGAAAATAGAACATGTTCCATCCTGAAGCAGAATAAGGAAGAATAAGATCATCACAATAAAAACTATGATGAGATAAAATATATCACTTGAATTGGTGGATGAATTCTTACTTTGGAAATTCTTTGACAGAATATTGAAGGAATATAAGCAACTCAGCTGTTTCAATATTTCCTCTCAGCGCTAAATCATTCTTCAGCATATTTTCAACTAATTTACTGTAATGATTTTCATAGCTGCAGAAAAAGAAATTATACAATTTCAGTTAGATATTTGATTCAACTAAGATGCTATGTGAAAAAACTAAAGCAAATATGAGCAAGAAAAGTCGCAAGGAACACACCTCTGAGTATCTCTAGCAAAGAAGAAAAGACCAATATTTTTATATGTAGGACCATTTTCCTGAAACTGTGTGGGCCATGAGTTTTGACGAGGAAGTTCCTCAAGCTGGACTTTAGAAGGAAATTTCTTTGCTACTTCCAGCACTTTTGGTGAAGCAGAACATGATAAGTGGGCTTGAAAACCATCACACAGCTCAGGCGACCTTCCAGTCCTCCATAGCTCAAAACCACCTCTGTTTAAAAATAAAAGTTTAAAATGCATATAATGGAAACAACTCTATTTAAAACAAACAAGTGATTGCAACCAAGGCGGACCAAGTGATAATCGGGTTTAACAATCAGATGGTATGAACCATGATGGGTACATGAGATGATAAAAACACATTAAATGAAGTATGAACATGTGTGACCTCACAAAACCACTCACGATTCTTAGTTGATGGTAATAGCATGTATCGCAATCTTTTAATCTAAAATAAAAAAAATAGTTAGGCGTATGAGATAGAAGGGAAAGAATAATCATACTGCCAAATGTAGTTCAACTCTGGAACAGTTGAAACAATTAGTTCATCACCAGGTGAAAACCCTTGACTGGATTTGTCCATCAGATCACTTGACATAGTAGAACTGCTGTCAACAGATTTTCCTGTCCTGGCCGATAAACTCTGGTGCTCTTTGAATTTCAGCTTGCTACAATCTGTGGAAGCTGTGCTACTAGGAGTAGACAAATTGTTTCTCGTATCTTGCTCAGTTCGCACATACAATTGGGAGGGCTTCTTCACATGACTAAAGGAGGTAGATAGAACATCTTTAGGCTTATGTATTGGTTGTGATAAGGACCACATTTTAGGATGTGCTCAGATTGATCTGCTGATCTGGAAGCAGCTTTTCAGTAGCTACCAAACAAGTTGCTTCAGATGTTTTATTCCTTTAGCAGAGGCATCCTTCAAGTTTCTCTCACTCAGAGGTTTAATTGCAGACAAGCGAACTTTGTCAACAGCACAAAATTGTGTAGAATGACCCACTTCATTACACCGTTGACAGCGCATTGTGCGACTGCTGCTAGAAGCACCAGGTCTCAAGCTAGGTGGGTCCTTTATTTTATCATCCTGATGAAGAGGATCTGAGATCTGAATTACCTTTCTCTGTGCACCAGAGCCAATAATACCAGAGGATTTCTCAGCACTAGTTAATGTTATATTCCCTGGTGCTTTGGCTAAAAGTGGCTTCTTTAGCTCACTGTTTCCTGAAAACAAAAGTAGAGTTACCCTACAGTGGAACGCATGCCCTTAATAGATAAATGACCTAGCCCCAAAAGAAAGCATGAGATGTGAAAGGAGAAGAAAAAATTACCAAGAGAATTTCTACCACCCTGTCCATGAGCAATGCCTAAATTATTTGAGTCAGCCATGTTATTTCCTGTAGTGAGATGCCGAGCTACGGATTCTGCTTTTGAAGGAACTGGGGCAGCCATTGATCCAGTAACAGAGGGGCATCCTAATATAGAAGTGCATCTATCATTTGTTACATTTTGGCTCACCAGTGGATTCATCACTCTTGGCTCCTCAGCAGGTGGTATGATTGAAGACTTTGCCTTATTTGCTGGCTCACAAGATTTAGGCTTTTTGAATGATGCCGACTTAGTAGATAGGCCCATCGGCTCATGTTTTTTCGTAATATAGGACAAAGGATTTAAAATTTTGGGCTTCTGAGGTACTTCATTCACTAGCTGTTTCACCTTGGGGACCTTTGAGTTGTTGAAAGAAGTGGACTTGGAGAGTTGACCTGCATCAAAATGTGCTAAGTAAAGTTTTATTTGATTGCAGGCCTGCAGGGCGAGCACTCATGGTAGCAACAAAATTGAACATCCTAGATTGTAGGTAAAGTGTCTCAATTGAAACTAATAATAATAGTAACAAATTTACCACAAAGTGATGGTGCCTGATTCTTAGCAGCGTTAGATGCCAATGAGGTTGACACTTGGGGTGTGGGTTGCCTTTCTTTCTCTGCATCCAACCTGAATGAGCTCTCCCGTGACAGTGGCACTCTTTTTCTGGAGTCAGCCCCCATGGATAAGCCAACAGGTTCGAGAAGATTCTGTCTAACAGAGGAAGTGATCCCTGCATCTTCTTCCTTCCTCTTAGTAGCCATACCATTGCCTTGGTTTGCTTTATTCGAATCTTTATTGCCCATATTTTCAGCCTCCATTTCATTCTCAGAAGAACTTCTGCTCTCAGCATTGCCAGGTTTATTGGTTTTCCTTCAAAGGACTGTCCTTTGAAGCACCAACCTTCACTTGAGTTTTTCCAGTTTCTTCTTCTCCTTTTCAAATTCTACCTCAGTTTGGCACTCTTCGCACAACCACTTACCCTCTGGAACCTCTTCCATCATAACCCGCATACAATAACTGGAGCAAAGAAAAAAGGCAAAAACATAAGCAGATTAACAACACCATCTTCTCAAAGACATTATGGGAAAAAAATGTCGAATAGAGCAGTTCCTTCCTGTTATGGGGTATTTTGATAAGCATAATAATTGGTAAAATTGTTAGTGCACACAGTAGCTGTTGTTAGGGTTGCAGCCTACAATTCTACATGCCAAAAGCCCAAAACAATACAAGTGCAACTTAACCATTATGGTACGGCATTTAGCAATCAAAGCTGAGTAGTTGTACAGAAAAGGCAATGGAACAAATAAATCTTACATATGCTCAGCACCATCGTTGCATCTACTGCAAACAGCGAGCTTCTCCTCTTCACCAACATCTCCACATATGTCACAAACTTTCACCTGTTGTTGTTTACAGAGATTTCACAAATCAGGTGATTCAAAACTCGAGCATTACTCAATTAGAGAAAAAACATTATTCACGTGTTTTAATTTTTAAATGCAATATATTGAGGTGGAGCAAGTGATAAACAATACGACAAAAATTAAAGTTTTGAACTCACATCTTCAACTTCTTCAGAACTCTTATCATCAGAGGATGTAGTATTCACTTGTGCATCAGACACCTGCTGGATATTGAAACCATGTCCAAGGAATTAATTCAACCCAAAGTCAAACATCATACTAATTATATATGTAGCATGTTTGGAATGACATGCCAATACGTCACTTTCCAAGATGATCGCAGAAACACAACTCATCCATAAGAAGGAAAGTGAAAAACTGGGCATAGTTTCCATGGATAAAATATGTGCTTGCAGCTGAAACAAACAAGCTGGAACAAGAAATTAAAAAACAAGAAACTCACATCATCCATGATTTCTTGAGAAGTTTTATTCACAGCAATAGTCTTCTTCACAGCAGCTGCTTGCACATTCGAAGAATCTTCCAACGCGTTCGATTTATCACACACTTCATTTGCTAAGACACTCTGGCCTGTTGGCTCTCTGTCAACACAATCCTGCTTCAAATGCAGTGTATCTTGCTGGCTTCTCCTAATCTCACTTTCCTTTTCAGCCCAGAAAGATTTCTCATTACCAGTTGGGCTTTCAATAACCGTCTCTGCGGTTTGAGGGCAAGCTTTCTCAGACAAATTTTTGGTGCTTGTCAAGTGATCTTGTTCTTCTGTCTTCCTACTTGAAGGAGATGATGCAACACCAGAAGAATTACCTGAGTGACCAGTTTTTGGTAAGTCCAATTCACCAGTTCTCCCATCTACACATTCCTCAATGTGCGAAATAGACTGACTTTTACCAGCCTGGCCTTCTTCTGTAGCATGGTTGTAATTATCAACAGCATCGTCACTGGCAATCACCTTATCAACATCTTTACCACGTAAATTTCTAGAAGATGGAGGTGCTCGTCTCCCCCTTTTCTTCCTTACAGCCACATTAGAGGTGCCTTTAGCTAAAGAAAAACATGAAACATCATTATTGCGATGTTCCGAACTGTGCCACTCTCCATCTAATGACTTGGAATTAAAAGCATCACTTCTCTCACTGTATGAGACACTGTCTGCCTCCTTTACTGTAGATGTAAAACCACTAGGGGCACTGCCTACTTCTGATTCCATCGGAAATAAAGGACAGCTATGATGCACACAAGATGAGCAGGGAGCACAGCACACAATGCATGTCCCTGGTTCAGGTTTATCAAGAAGGATACTCACGAATGCTCTTCCTTTCTCAGGAGGAAAATTGCCCTATCAATTGCAACACGTGAAGTCATAAGAAAAATACAACCTATTATTAGTTCCAAGTTTCCATCTGCAATAAGCATGTGAACTTGCGGATACAAAAAAAGATTGAACTTGATATTATATAAAATAAGGTATAAACACATAAGACACATAGGATAGGACAATCGTGCAATGCCAAATATGCATCTATGTTCTTAAAATGAATCCAGGTCAAATCCATATATTGGTCGGATGCAAATACAGATTGGAAAGTTATCAGTTGTGCGGATGTTAACAAGATTTTGCACTAACCGGATCAGATTTTGATATAACTCTATCAGATATCACTGTTGATTTCCATGTTTACACCATAAATAATAATAAAAAGTAGAATTTCTACATTTCAGATCAATAAAAGACACAAGTTCTGACAAAGTTGCTCATGATTTCTTGTTCTTAAATCAGTGATTTGATTACGACCTAGACATGTTACAGCTTAGGCAGCTCCATCTATACTAATCAAATTTATTTTTTGAATTTTTACATGCAGATATATGATATATTGATACATCATTCCATCTAGATTCAGAAACAGATATCAAGCCTGCAATTCAGAATGTGCGGAAAAGAAAAATACATATCATTCTGATGGAAAACACCTAACTAAATCCAGACCTTGTTAGATTCAGGTCTTCAGCAGTCAGAAGTTTAGCAAACATATATAAATCTGTGAGCTTCAGAATAAGAGAGAATAACAAAGAAGTGCAATGGAATATAATGCTATCCGTCTGCAATAGAATAGTTTCTCACCAAGTTTGCTTTCTGATGCACAGCCTCAAATACATCAACGGATCACAGAATGAGATATGTCCTTCCGATAATGGTGTGACCTAGAAAGCATATAAATGTCCTTGTCATTTATTTATATCACATACGCTTAAATTAAAAAACAAACAGTTAAAAGTTCCTAGACACCAAAAGATGGTATCCACTCCTCACAATGCCTATAAAAGCTTACAAAAGACCGGAGCAAAGCTAATAATGTCCTACAGTGCCAAATGTTCCCCAAGGCGGCCGCCTAGCCCGCCTAGGCGGCGCGTAGGCGCTAGGTGCCACCCTCCCGCCTTGCCCGCCTAGCTGATTTTTCCTGTCTAGGCAACCACCTAGCCCGCCTAGGCGGCGATTAGGTGCTAGGCGCCGGCCTGCCGCCTAACTAGCGCCTAGCGCCTTGGTGAACACTATACGGCGGTTGATAGTTATTTCAAAGTCACAACCTGCTACCCAAAAGTAGCAAAGAAGCATCTCTTTTCAATATGTTAATAGATGTTACCTAGGTCATGCGATCTAAAGGGGACATAGCACCACGATATGATTAAATGGTGAATTTATCCATTATATAATTAAAACAGTGAAATTAGAGGCAACCCGTTTGCTCTAAAATCTAGAGATTCTCTCATAAATTGGAGGAAAATAAAAGCAACCTTACCATTTGTTTGACAGGTAGAAACTCCAAATAATAACAGTAGAGATTTATCTGATAAAATTCTGGAGCCCCCTAACGACTACGACCGTACCTCTGTAGATCTTTTGCAACATGTAAGGACAGATTGCAAAAGGAAAGAAAACAAAAGGTAAAGAAATATTTTCTTATCATGGCTATAGTATTACTCATGCAATTGAGATTGAAAACTCCTTGCATTAATCATGCTCACACAACAATCAAGCAAGAAAGTAGCTATATATATCGGAGTTCACTATTTACCAAGAATAAGCAGCCTGGACCGTGCAGAAAAGAAGCTTTGGAACAAGAACCGAACCGAATGGATGGATGGAATCACCAGCAAGAAAATCATCAACTGGAGTGAGCATTCCAACAAGCTAATGAGCGCATTTGCACTAATCGGGTGGAGTACTACCCCCGAAATGATTTGGATTCGGACTCGATTGCTCACAGCGAATACCACAACAGATTAGATCAAAGTGAAATCAACCAACTGAAGCAGGTTAGGGCTTCTTTACCAACGAAAGAAACCAGTCCGGATTGAGGGCTCGAGGTGGAGGGGGTTTCCGGTGGCGCGGCCAGTAGGAGAGGAGAGGAGTTCTAGGTCGTGCGCTTCTGTTCGGGGGATGGGGTCGAGGTAGGCTCGGCGGGCAACGCCGGCGAAGGTTGAAGGCTCGGCGGCTAACACGAATTGGGGGCGGGGATGGCAAGCCTCGATCGTGCCGGGGAGCAGGGAGATTGAGATTGAGGAGGGCAATATCGTAATAAGTCAACAGTGGAAAGGGAAATACTTCCTCATCACAGGACAGGAAACGGTTTTTTTCATATACGAATTTGGACAGGAAACTGGAAAACAAATATTGGGATTTCCTCTTCTTTTTTTAGATTATCTTTGATATGTAAACAAGAGTAGTATTTTGATCTGTAGGAAAAATATTGTAGTTCTTAGATGTATAGGGTTTATGTAGCACTCTTTTTTACCAGCGACACAAACAATATCTTACCAGCGACACAAACAATATCAATGAAACTTTGCATGGATCATACGCATTGTGGTCTTCACACAATGCGGATACCTAAGACCTCTAGTTATCGATGAATGATATCAATGATACATTTTGCACCTAATGAGCTTGCAATTGGCAACGGTGAATGATATCAATGATAGACTCGGCGCTTTTATGGACTTTCATCCACCGTCGGCACATGCTTTTACCAAATTTTCATTTAGGCCTCATTTAAACTCTGTTTGAAATGCGTGAACTTTTTGAATCATGAAATTGAGTTGTTTCTTTGAAATTCTCGTGTTCGAAAAGACCCTTAGATTGCGTGAATTTTGTAGGATTTAAGTGGGAATATAATTGTTTTATTTGAAATTCCTATGTTCCAAATATAGCCATAATGCGTTGTACTATACATTTGCTATGTGAATATGTTGAAATAACAAAACTAGCAACAAATCTTATTTCACACAAGAATTGTATATTTTAGGGCAAATTATGGAAACTATTAGGTATTGTGCACCGCTTATAGAGATCACTAGTCATTTGAAATGGTAGGCATCTGTAACAACATATATTTATATCAAAAGCTTCACTAAACCTTAGTTATTTGCAATAGTGAATATCTTAGCTTGCACGCCGACAAGGGTTTCACCGAAAAGAGAGGAGAGTGAATGGCATACGGGACCCACCGATATGATGCAGTAGGCCAGCAACCCCTCTTGTGCACTTGCGCATTAAGGTTTTCACTTTCGCAAATAGTTATTGTTAAATGAAACATTTTGGCCTTGTCAAAAAATGAAACATTTTGGTGTTGATATCTTATTTTTGAATCATTGGCATCAATACGGGTTAATCTCAAATACATATTATCCTCGAATTGTGCACAAGTACAGTGTTTTCAATTTAATCTAGTATTTTTATGGATAAATGATGCTTTGTGGGCGATTGCAAGCTTCATTCATCTTTCATAAATATCCAAAAGAAAATTTTATTTTCGTTGTATGATTTACACCACTCCATCAAAATGAATGTTATAGATGAAGAGCTTCCAACATTGTGCAATACACATTCATCAATCTTTAATTAAAGAGTAAATTGGGCATAATTGAATTTTAGCTCAACGGGGGAACCATCTCTTGGTGGGAGATGGAGTTGTTGGTGTACGACTCCACTCACTAGATGGTGTCTACTTTACGCACGCATCGAATACACCTCGGTGGGAACTTTATGAGGTCACTGATTTATCCTCGCCCTCTATAAATTCTAGATGTGTGCTTAGGGGTGCATTCACGCCGTGGTCGTGAGTGGTGTACAAGGGTTGTGGTGGGGTGTGTATGCATGCATCTACTTTAATCGTAAACAAAAGATATCTAGCTCAACGGGCCATCATGGAGGTTGACATAGATAGATTTGGATCCATCTTTGAAAAAAATTTGACATGGTGCATTTCAAGACATATTTATCAAAATTAATTCCTTACTAGATTATCAAATAGTTGTGAAAGCTATCAAAGTAGGATCACGTTGTATTCCAAACCGTAGAATCTAATATGCTACCTTTTAAAAAAAAGATTGTTTTTACACTTGGCATGTATTTAACATATTACCTTATGGTTTGGTTCGTCATGCGACATGTCCTTTGACTAATGTCACCACTCCCATATGCTTGAATGCCTAATGCTTCATAAACTTCTCTTGAACCAACTTTCATAATATTCTTACTTTTAGGTTTAGTATTTTTGCTAGTACTGATAGCTAACCATTTTACAATAAAGCAAAATAAAATAATTAAATTAAAATTTGTTATTCGAGCCTCCAAATCAAAATGTCTAAACTATTAACCGCTTAGTACTTACCATCCAACTTAAATAGAGGATAAACGTAACTAAATACCCGAGTGTTTCATAATATAAAAACATACGCAAACCTATAAGATCCTACCACAATCCTCCCGTGATCCTACAACTCAGAACACAATCCTACTAGATATGATTTGAGTCGTATTGGTGTTAGTGGGATCATAGGATCATATGACTAAGATCGCAATTTAAACAATCTTGGTTGCAAGAGTAATTCTGACTAACTGAAGATGAAGGATGACACTTTGGGGAATAGTTAAAAAACCAAACCAGTGATCGAACCGGCAGGCGGCCAGTTCATTGGTCCGATCAGCTAGTTTTTAATATCAATGTTTTATTTATTTGGTACTATTTTTTCATTCAAAAGAATGTAAATGTGATGTTATATACTATAATCATTATGTATATCTAGTTGTAAAAATAAAAAGGATAGAGTTGCCAACTAGAGAAAATTTGTAGTCGTGCATTAAAGATGATGATGATGATGATGATGATGATAATAATAATAATAATAATAATACGAGATTACATGGACATAACAAGATCCGAATGTCAATATAACAAGCCATAAAGATGTAAGCAAATAGTTTCCAAACTGGTTCGAGCTAGTACAAGAAGACAACCTACAAGGCACAAACATGAAACACATGAAAAATCTATGGGTGCACAAAATTCAACTTAGCAAGTGTAGCCATTGTTCATCAATATATCAATTGGATTATCTCTATCTTCTATTTCTAGCTTAGGTATTTCTTTATTCACTTTCATAAACATCATGGACATCAACACCATCTGCATTTGACTCAATATCTACAAATTATGATGTCAGTTGTATGCTAAAAAGGACAAGATGCAAACTAAAAATTTTGAAATGACTAATTGATTGAAAGGCATCACCATTGTCATTGCAGTCTGGATAGAGTGATGATAAGTCTTTTCGAAAAGTGTTGACCTCTTCAACAGTCAGTCCGCAAGGTTCATCTTCAACAATCCATTCTTGGATAAAGTTGCTAATGTCCTCTATACTAATTGGGTCATAGTTTTGAGCGTAGAATTTGGACTCAATGGAGCCATTAGAGTATTACATAAGCATGTATGTAATAGTATGGATATGAAACTAATAACTATGAAAGTAACACAACATATAAAACATTGAACAAAATATGAAAGCACCTTTGTTAAAGCCTTGAGTCAGTAATGGACATAAACAAAATTATTCAACTTTTGATGCTCAAGTCTTTCTTTTTGGAGTGTATGTGCTCAAACATACTCCAATTTATCTCACAACTAGAAGCACTTCAAGCTAGTCTAGCTTAAGACATGAATGGGTAGCTTTTGCAAATGTGGAGCATTACAACCATATGTCAACCTCCATTCTTCTGCAGGTAAGTCAAAAGTATGCTAAAAGTTCTGTTGGGATACAGGGTAAGCTATACTAGCGTAAATTAAAATTTCTACCTGTAAACCAAGAAGCTATGTGAGTAAGAGATCTTGAATCATTACCACTAGACGTGCAGTGCAGTGAAAGAAGAGTTAAAGCAGCCTGATTTAACGTATCGTGCATCAGTGCAGTGCAAGTAGTCGATATGCATAAGCCAACTGTCTCCTCCACGTGATCGTCCTAATCAGCGCTGCATCGTAGTAGCACCTCTACCGATGTCCACACATCTGGGAAGGAATGCTATGCACTTGCATGCTAGCACCAGCAAACATGGTAGGCCCTATGAGAGGTGGTGGCTAGGGTTTTAATGGATGTGTATGAGATATATTCCTCATTACACATCTCTTAATATAGCCCTCGGTTGAACAGGGGACCCAACAAGGTGCGAAGCCCACTTAGCCCATTAGTAAAGATCCAATCCGAATTTATGTGTCCCAACCTATTAGGTGTGACACCTTGTAGGTTCATGTATATTCGGCCATGGCCCAAAAAATCCTTTTCGTTCCACAAGTAGCGGTTCATAGCAGAACATATTAACTCCCAACTATATATAAAGATCATATTGGACGAACATATATAGTGCTCATGTACTAATCCCTTTGCCTCACGACACCAAATCGAACTCAAGATGAGAAGCATGCTATCCTATGGTAACTCGATTCTTCACTCGAATCTATAGTGGATTACTCAGTTGTGATTGACTCCTCAACCATATTTAGTATGACCATGTACATCCTTAATCCAACCACATCGGGGGGCAGAGATATTTCTCCAATTATATATGAGAGGCAAATTATATCTTGATCGTTCATATTCCTTCGCATATTTTATATTAACCCAAAAGCTATCTTTATAACCGTCTAGTTAGGGAGTAGTGTTTGGCAACCCCTAAGTAAACTATTACACATATAGAAAACTATGATGATCTCATATATACACTATGTATGAGATCAACTGATGACATTTAATAATATAACAATTTTTGCAGTGCCTAGTAGGTTAATCCAAAACCATGTTCTTTAACATATGTCCACATTATTGATTTGATATCCCCGTATCCATAATCCTTTAAACATGATCATCAATCAATACATGTGCTAATCTATAAATCATAATTATCCCACATAATGATATAAGATTAGGGATAATTTACAATAATCAAAACATGAATAAAGAGTTTCACGAACAAGCCACATAATGTTGATCAATACAAAAGACAATTATTCAAAGGACAAAATAATATATTATTCAAAAGATCGTAAATATAAAAGTGATACAATCATCTCTATGATCGCCTTTAGGGCATATATCTAACAAGTTCAAAATTGAAAGATAAGAACTAAGCCAATAAGAAGACATACTAGGAAGCATACTACTGTGATCATTAATTTATGTTACTTGTCCAAAATCCCCTTAACCATTTAAGAAACCACTCATCTCCCTTGTCAAAGCATATCTTGAAATAAATCTACAACTCTTGAAGTAGTGATATGATACCTGCCATAAGTGCTTCATTGTATTGGTTGTTAGGGTTAAAATAAAATCCAACTGAATGGAGATTTTTATCTAGGTGCTGATCCCATCACTCATCTATAATTTTCAATTCACATCATCTACCTTCTTCCTTCTTTGAAGCCTTTTTCAATTTCATCTTTTGCAGCATGTAAGGATCTCCAAACAAATATCCAATAGCAGGCCTCTCATCATTATCAACAAAGTCTAAAGCAGAAAATAATGGTTTTGATAGTTGATAAATTGCAGCACAATCCTTTTAAAAACTTTTGATCCATTACAAGGTCAACAAACATTCTTTCTTTTGCTTCCTTAGCACACGTTGAAGTTGTCCAACTTTTGATATAACCATGGTGCGAAGAGCATCCTTCTGTTTGTAGATACTTTGCAATGCAAAAAAATTAGTAGCAAAGCAAGTTGGAGATGGACCAAGTATCTTTTTTCCATTAGTGAAGTTCTGGGAAGCAATGGTTGCACATAGATACTTAGTAATGTAGGATGCCTGTGCAAGACAATATCAAATTCAAACAGTGTCCAGCACAAGGGAGACCAACAAATTGAAGGAAACTCCTCTAATTTCTTTCCATCAGAAATCTTATTAGAGGTATTGTTAGTTACAAATTGAACATTGTTTTCTAGACAAATAAAGTTCGGGGTTCTGAACACAGTAGTTGGTAGTAGTTTTGTGGTGCACGATTCTACTTCTTGCTTTATGTTTTGTTCTAAAAAGAGCGAGTCTTCCTTACAAAAAAGAGCGAGTCTTGATTTCTTTATGTAGGTGTTATTGTTGGATCAAAATTGTTTGCTGGAATCCCCAACATTTTGTTTTGGTGTGTCATTGTAAGACCTTTTACTAACTTTCAATTAAAAGCTGGGTAATGCCTAGTGTGTAAAAAGATATTTCATCAAAGAATAAATGAGGCATTGATCGACAATAGGCATAACTAAGTTCATGAAATTGCTACACATATGACATTGATTGTACGATGACTGTATAAATGAGGAAAGATGAAATAACTGCCTCAAACTATAGATCCAGTCCAAGGCCCAAGAAGCACGAAGATTGAAGCGTACTCTGCAATTCGTCAATTATTCTTTGTGCGTAAGCCAACAATTTAGCCTCAAAACATCGTAGAATTCAAAATAATGGTTGTCATCATCAAGGAAAGCAGATGTCTAATATTGATTCTCCTTCTTTAGGGCCTGTTCTTTGCGGCTTCTAAAAGCGGCTTTTGGCTTTTATCTACAAGCACCTAACTTTCAAACGAAATATTTTCTTAAGACGGAATCTACAAGTTAATTGTAGTACACACTAAAAGCCTAATATCTATACTCAGTCAAAATCGTAGCGAATATCTCTCTGTAATATCTATCGTGAATGTTTAAAATTCAAAAATTTCACCAAAGTCATAAGTCGTAGCCATAAAGAATATGCCCTTAGACTCTAAGTCTTAGCATAAGTGAGTTTTAGAAGATTCAGACTTGATACCCTATGGCTTCATTGTTCATGAGAAGCAACTTAGTCGCTTAAATTTTGTTATAGTTTTACAAAATATGCACTTGATCATTACGGTCTTTGAGATAGAAACAAAGATCATGAAAAGTCATATCAAATCTAGAATTATTAATGTTGTACTCCATTTCTCTTAATTAAGTTTTGTGGCAACCGGTGAATGATATCAATGATAGACTCGGCGCTTTTATGGACTTTCATCCACCGTCTGGCACATGCTTTTACCAAATTTTCATTTAGGCCTCATTTAAACTCTGTTTGAAATGCGTGAACTTTTTTTGAATCCTGCGGAAATTGAGTTGTTTCTTTTGAAATTCCTGTGTTCGAAAAGACCCTTAGATTGCGTGAATTTTGTAGGATTTAAGTGGGAATATAATTGTTTTATTTGAAATTCCTATGTTCCAAATATAGCCATAATGCGTTGTACTATACATTTGCTATGTGAATATGTTGAAATAACAAAACTAGCAACAAATCTTATTTCACACAAGAATTGTATATTTTTAGGGCAAATTATGGAAACTATTAGGTATTGTGCACCAGTTATAGAGATCACTAGTCATTTGAAATGGTAGGCATCTGTTAACAACATATATTTATATCAAAAGCTTCACTAAACCTTAGTTATTTGCAATAGTGAATATCTTAGCTTGCACGCCGACAAGGGTTTCACCGAAAAGAGAGGAGAGTGAATGGCATACGGACCCACCGATATGATGCAAGAGGCAAAGAACCCTCTTGTGCACTTATGCATTAAGGTTTTCACTTTCAAATAGTTATTGTTAAATGAAACATTTTGGCCTTGTCAAAAAATGAAACATTTTGGTGTTGATATCTTATTTTTGAATCATTGGCATCAATACCTGGGTTAATCTCAAATACATATTATCCTCAGTAATTGTGCACAAGTACACAGGTTTTTCAATTTAATCTAGTATTTTTATGGATAAATGATGCTTTGTGGGCGGATTGCAAGCTTCATTCATCTTTCATAAATATCCAAAAGAAAATTTTATTTTCGTTGTGTATGATTTACACCACTCCATCAAAATGAATGTTATAGATGAAGAGCTTCCAACATTGTGCAATACACATTCATCAATCTTTAATTAAAGAGTAAATTGGGCATAATTGAATTTTAGCTCAACGGGGGAACCATCTCTTGGTGGGGAGATGGAGTTGTTGGTGTACGACTCCACTCACTAGATGGTGTCTACTTTTACGCACGCACGAATACACCTCAGTGGGAACTTTATGAGGTCACGGATTTATCCTCGTCCTCTATAAATTCTAGATGTGTGCTTAGGGGGTGCATTCACGCGTGGTCGTGAGTGGTGTACAAGGGTTGTGGTGGGGTGTGTATGCATGCATCTACTTTAATCGTAAAACAAAAAGATATCTAGCTCAACGGGCCATCATGGAGGTTGACATAGATAGATTTGGATCCATCTTTGAAAAAAATTTGACATGGTGCATTTCCAAGACATATTTATCAAAATTAATTCCTTACTAGATTATCAAATAGTTGTGAAAGCTATCAAAGTAGGATCACGTTGTATTCCAAACCGTAGAATCTAATATGCTACCTTTTAAAAAAAAGATTGTTTTTACACTTGGCATGTATTTAACATATTACCTTATGGTTTGGTTCATGCGACATGTCCTTTGACTAATGTCACCACTCCCATATGCTTGAATGCCTAATGCTTCATAAACTTCTCTTGAACCAACTTTCATAATATTCTTACTTTTAGGTTTAGTATTTTTGCTAGTACTGATAGCTAACCATTTTACAATAAAGCAAAATAAAAATAATTAAATTAAAATTTGTTATTCTGAGCCTCCAAATCAAAATGTCTAAACTATTAACTGCTTAGTACTTACCATCCAACTTAAATAGAGGGATAAACGTAACTAAATACCCGAGTGTTTCATAATATAAAAACATACGCAAACCTATAAGATCCTACCACAATCCTCCTGTGATCCTACAACTCAGAACACAATCCTACTAGATATGATTTGAGTCGTATTGGTGTTAGTGGGATCATAGGATCATATGACTAAGATCGCAATTTAAACAATCTTGGTTGCAAGAGTAATTCTGACTAACTGAAGATGAAGGATGACACTTTGGGGAATAGTTAAAAAACCAAACCAGTGATCGAACCCAAGAAGCGCCGTTCATTGGTCCGATCGACTAGTTTTTAATATCAATGTTTTATTTATTTGGTACTATTTTTCATTCAAAAGAATGTAAATGTGATGTTATATACTATAATCATTATGTATATCTAGTTGTAAAAATAAAAAGGATAGAGTTGCCAACTAGAGAAAATTTGTAGTCGTGCATTAAAGATGATGATGATGATGATGATGATGATAATAATAATAATAATAATAATAATACGAGATTACATGGACATAACAGTATCCGAATGTCAATATAACAAGCCATAAAGATGTAAGCAAATAGTTTCCAAACTGGTTCGAGCTAGTACAAAGAAGACAACCTACAAGGCACAACATGAAACACATGAAAATCTATGGGTGCACAAAATTCAACTTAGCAAGTGTAGCCATTGTTCATCAATATATCAATTGGATTATCTCTATCTTCTATTTCTAGCTTAGGTATTTCTTTATTCACTTTCATAAACATCATGGACATCAACACCATCTCGCATTTGACTCAATATCTACAAATTATGATGTCGGTTGTATGCTAAAAGGACAAGATGCAAACTAAAATTTTGAAATGACTAATTGATTGAAAGGCATCACCATTGTCATTGCGATCGGATAGAGTGATGATAAGTCTTTTCAAAAGTGTTGACCTCTTCAACGGTCGATCATGAGGTTCATCTTCAACAATCCATTCTTGGATAAAGTTGCTAATGTCCTCTATACTAATTGGGTCATAGTTTTGAGCGTAGAATTTGGACTCAATGGAGCCATTAGAGTATTACATAAGCATGTATGTAATAGTATGGATATGAAACTAATAACTATGAAAGTAACACAACATATAAAACAGTGAACAAAAATATGAAAGCACCTTTGTTAAAGCCTTGAGCTGTAATGGACATAAACAAAATTATTCAACTTTTGATGCTCAAGTCTGTTTCTTTTTGGAGTGTATGTGCTCAAACATACTCCAATTTATCTCACAACTAGAAGCACTTCAAGCTAGTCTAGCTTAAGACATGAATGGGTAGCTTTTGCAAATGTGGAGCATTACAACCATATGTCAACCTCCATTCTTCTGCAGGTAAGTCAAAAGTATGCTAAAAGTTCAGTTGGGATACAGGGTAAGCTATACTAGCGTAAATTAAAATTTCACCGTAAACCAAGAAGCTATGTGAGTAAGAGATCTTGAATCATTACCACTAGACGGCAAAGGCAAAAAGAAGAGTTAAAGCAACGATTTAACGTATCGTGCATCGCTGCAAGGCAAGTAGTCGATATGCATAAGCCAACCGCCTCCACGTGATCGTCCTAATCGCCCGCATCGTAGTAGCACCTCTACCGATGTCCACACATCGGGAAGGAATGCTATGCACTTGCATGCTAGCACCAGCAAACATGGTAGGCCCTATGAGAGGTGGTGGCTAGGGTTTTAATGGATGTGTATGAGATATATTCCTCAGCCCCACACATCTCTTAATATAGCCCCTCGGTTGAACAGGGACCCAACAAGGTGCGAAGCCCACTTAGCCCATTAGTAAAGATCCAATCCGAATTTATGTGTCCCAACCTATTAGGTGTGACACCTTGTAGGTTCATGTATATTCGCCATGGCCCAAAAATCCTTTTCGCTCCACAAGTAGCGGTTCATAGCAGAACATATTAACTCCCAACTATATATAAAGATCATATTGACGAACATATATAGTGCTCATGTACTAATCCCTTTGCCTCACGACACCAAATCGAACTCAAGATGAGAAGCATGCTATCCTATGGTAACTCGATTCTTCACTCGAATCTATAGTGGATTACTCGGTTGTGATTGACTCTCAACCATATTTAGTATGACCATGTACATCCTTAATCCAACCACATCGGGGCGTAGATATTTCTCCAATTATATATGAGAGGCAAATTATATCTTGATCGCTCATATTCCTTCGCATATTTTATATTAACCCAAAAGCTATCTTTATAACCGTCTAGTTAGGGAGTAGTGTTTGGCAACCCCTAAGTAAACTATTACACATATAGAAAACTATGATGATCTCATATATACACTATGTATGAGATCAAGCGATGACATTTAATAATATAACAATTTTGCAAAGGCCTAGTAGGTTAATCCAAAACCATGTTCTTTAACATATGTCCACATTATTGATTTGATATCCCCGTATCCATAATCCTTTAAACATGATCATCAATCAATACATGTGCTAATCTATAAATCATAATTATCCCACATAATGATATAAGATTAGGGATAATTTACAATAATCAAAACATGAATAAAGAGTTTCACGAACAAGCCACATAATGTTGATCAATACAAAAGACAATTATTCAAAGGACAAAATAATATATTATTCAAAAGATCGTAAATATAAAAGTGATACAATCATCTCTATGATCGCCTTTAGGGCATATATCTAACAAGTTCAAAATTGAAAGATAAGAACTAAGCCAATAAGAAGACATACTAGGAAGCATACTACTGTGATCATTAATTTATGTTACTTGTCCAAAATCCCCTTAACCATTTAAGAAACCACTCATCTCCCTTGTCAAAGCATATCTTGAAATAAATCTACAACTCTTGAAGTAGTGATATGATACCTTGCCATAAGTGCTTCATTGTATTGGTTGTTAGGGTTAAAATAAAATCCAACTGAATGGAGATTTTATCTAGGTGCTGATCCCATCACTCATCTATAATTTTCAATTCACATCATCTACCTTCTTCCTTCTTTGAAGCCTTTTTCAATTTCATCTTTGCAGCATGTAAGGATCTCCAAACAAATATCCAATAGCAGGCCTCTCATCATTATCAACAAAGTCTAAAGCAGAAAATAATGGTTTTGATAGTTGATAAATTGCAGCACAATCCTTTTAAAAACTTTTGATCCATTACAAGGTCAACAAACATTCTTTCTTTTGCTTCCTTAGCACACGTTGAAGTTGTCCAACTTTTGATATAACCATGGTGCGAAGAGCATCCTTCTGTTTGTAGATACTTTGCAATGCAAAAAAATTAGTAGCAAAGCAAGTTGGAGATGGACCAAGTATCTTTTTTCCATTAGTGAAGTTCTGGGAAGCAATGGTTGCACATAGATACTTAGTAATGTAGGATGCCTGTGCAAGACAATATCAAATTCAAACAGTGTCCAGCACAAGGGAGACCAACAAATTGAAGGAAACTCTCTAATTTCTTTCCATCAGAAATCTTATTAGAGGTATTGTTAGTTACAAATTGAACATTGTTTTCTAGACAAATAAAGTTCGGGGTTCTGAACACAGTAGTTGGTAGTAGTTTTGTGGTGCACGATTCTACTTCTTGCTTTATGTTTTGTTCTAAAAAGAGCGAGTCTTCCTTACAAAAAAGAGCGAGTCTTGATTTCTTTATGTAGGTGTTATTGTTGGATCAAAATTGTTTGCTGGAATCCCCAACATTTTGTTTTGGTGTGTCATTGTAAGACCTTTACTAACTTTCAATTAAAAGCTGGGTAATGCCTAGTGTGTAAAAGATATTTCATCAAAGAATAAATGAGGCATTGATCGACAATAGGCATAACTAAGTTCATGAAATTGCTACACATATGACATTGATTGTACGATGACTGTATAAATGAGGGAAAGATGAAATAACTGCCTCAAACTATAGATCCAGTCCAAGGCCCAAGAAGCACGAAGATTGAAGCGTACTCTGCAATTCGTCAATTATTCTTTGTGCGTAAGCCAACAATTTAGCCTCAAAACATTGTAGAAATCAAAATAACGGTTGTCGTCATCAAGGAAAGCAGATGTCTAATATTGATTCTCCTGCTTTAGGGCTTATTCTTTGTAGCTTCTAAAAGCGGCTTTTGGCTTTTGCTACAGTACCTAACTTTCAAACGAAATATTTTCTTAAGACGGAATCTACAAGTTAATTGTAGTACACACTAAAAGCCTAATATCTATACCAGTCAAAATCGCAAGCGAATATCTCTCTCTGTAATATCTATCGTGAACAGCTAAAATTCAAAAATTTCAGCCAAAAGTCATAAGCCGTAGCCATAAAGAATATGCCCTTAGACTCTAAGTCTTAGCATAAGTGAGTTTTAGAAGATTCAGACTTGATACCCTATGGCTTCATTGTTCATGAGAAGCAACTTAGTCGCTTAAATTTTGTTATAGTTTTACAAAAATATGCACTTGATCATTACGGTCTTTGAGATAGAAACAAAGATCATGAAAAGTCATATCAAATCTAGAATTATTAATGTTGTACTCCATTTCTCTTAATTAAGTTTTGTCTCATGGCTTTCTTAATTGAATTTTTTTAATGAGACCATATTTGCAATAGCAATGTACGTGAGTTATGAACTCTTCTCTTGTAACTAGTTTTTTTGCATTAAGTTTTTCGCAAGGAGTTCTTAATGAGGCAAATGTATGATGTTGACAAGTGTCGAGTGGGAGTGTAAAAGGAAAATTCATATCTCCTATTATGTGGATGCCTATCTAAGTAAGGACTTAGGAGTCCTAGTTCTTTTATGTTGCTTATAGTCCTAGTAGATTACTTCTTTGTGGCACCCAACAAATACAGGGGTAGAACTATGCCCACTGTACATACATGAGATCCACCGATCAATAAAGTTACGAGAAGGCTGTGACTACATCTTGTGCTCGTGTTCTCATGTCTACTTTTGTTCATGAGTCGAGTGTTCGATGTCGGCAACGCAACCTAATACTTCAACAATTTCCATGGATCACATTTAATTTGAAAGACCAGTTTACAAAGCGTAACAGATACTTTAGTATTCAGGTTGGTTTGACTCCCTTCGTCGATTACTCTGATTTGAGATTTGGCCAACATGCATATTGATTCATTTCTAAGAAAGGTTTACTTTTTGTCAACTTGGGTAGCTAGTAGAGCTTAGTCTTTATCTAATCTAAACCAAAAAATTTATATTAGCTTGCAGAGTTAGGGATTACACCAGTGAGCTAAGACCATAGTAAGGGCATGTATAATACTAGAGCTGGCTGCTGTCTATATACTATGAAAAGACCCAGAAATTTGTGAAATTTTCGAATTTTCTTGAATTTCTATTGAATTTGGATTTCTTTCCCAATTTGGAAGTTTTCCTGGAAATGCGCTTTCCATTTTCGGCAAATGCGCCTCCTCCTCCTCCCTGGCGCCCACGCGCGCGAGCCGCTTCTCCTCTTCCTTCCCGAAGCCGCCGATGGGCGTTGCCTCCTCCCTCTGCAAAATATCGGCGCCGTCCTCCTTCACCCGACGTCACCCTGTGCCACGGGTCCCAGCAGTCAGCCGCACCGCGCCTGCGTCCTCCTCCGCACAGCGCGCCTTCCCTACGCGGCCGCAGCTACCGCCACACAGCTCATCCCTTCTCGTTGCTTCCCCCTCTCACCGAAGTCGAACTCTTGGCTGGGGAGACACCACCTCCTCCCCACAGTCTCTACGCCCCTCCAGTGCTTTTCCCCTCCCCGCTCTGCGTAGGAAGAGCGCACCCGAGAAATGTCTCGCAGTGGTAACCGCCTTGTGCTGCCTATAAAGGCCTAACTCCACTGCCTAGCAGCTCCTAGCACCCTCACCAACCTCTTCCCACAGCCGATTGAACTTTTATCACTTCTACCGCCGGCAATCGACGCCCCTGAGCCCGGTAAACCCTATGCCCAATCTTTCGATTTTGCTCATTATTTCTCGATTCCTTGTTCTAGTATAGTCCTTAGTACTTGTGGATCATAGTGGTACACTCGATTGAGCAAGAGCATTAGCCTAGAGTCTTGCCGACGAAAACCGCCGCCCGGCTTTGGTACCTCGCCGGCCACTGGTGTGAACTTTCCAGGCAAACCGCCACCACTAGGACCTTCCTGAGTGTCCCTAGATGGTTAAACACTCGTTGCTTTTAGAAATAGTTTCCCCTATAGCTCCCATGTCGTCAAAAACCGTCTCGAGTTCTTGAGCTCGCCACGCGATCGCCGCCTCCCTACCGCCGCCAACCCCAAAAATGGGTTCTCCTCAACCCCCTGAGTCTGTCCATGCCCTTGGTTTTCGCCGGAAATGACCGTAGCACCGGGAATCTCCATTTGAAAATTTTCTCTGCTTTGCATCAGAGCGCCAGCGGAGGAAGACGATGAACAGGTCTTTGCATCGTAGCATCCGATCCGCGTGTGGACAGTGATATATCCCAGATCAGAGCAAACGGGTCCGGTATGAACAAAGAATCAATCGTAATGAATAGTATAGACCCGCAGTGAACAGTAATAGGCCCGCAGTGAATAGTAAATATCCGTTCTCGCTCATTTGATTTAGAAAATTCATAAAATTATTAAAATCTCGAAAAATCTAGAAAAATCCAAAAATCCCAAAATTCCAAAATCCACCATTTTGATCAGTTTGACACCCTGAATTCAAATTTAACTCCCATGTATCCAAATTCCAATTTTTATAAATTTAAATTGCACCATTCCACTCAGGTTTTAATTTTGTAAATTCAAAACCTCACAATTCCAAAAATACCAAAATACACCCTCTTGACCAGATTAATTCCTTGAATACAAATTTGATCTCCATGGCTTCAAACTAAATTTTATTAGTTTAAATTTCGCCTTTACCATAATCGTTCTAAATAAATTTGAATTCCACCATTGTGCTAAAATTTGATTTGTAAACTCAAGACCCTAAAAATCCTAAAAATACCAAAAATACATCATTTTGGTTAGTTTAATGCTATAAACCCACTTTTGACCTGCATTCCTGTAAAACCAAATCTATAAGTTTAGAATCCTCCACTCTCTCAAATCCAGTTTCGAATGAATCCAAACTCCTTTGTTCACCGAAACCCTATTAACACATGCAACCGCTTGATCTCCCTAAGTCCATCTACACTTCCCAACTCCGCACTACCACCTTCAATTCTAGGAAAGCTTAAACAACCTCGGCGAATATCTTATTCTTAAAAATCGACGCTGTCCACATCTTTGGCCATTCGCTAAAAATTCGTTCATCACATGTACAACCTCGGCCATCTCGAATCTATGAATCCTAGTCTAAATTTCATTGAGTCATATCATTCGTTACCTAAACCTTAGTCGCCTCATAATCCCTCCTTATGTCTTTTTGTTGTTTATTTGTATTTTGTTCCCAGCTTGCATCTCGCAAAGCAGGAATTCATGTGTGTGTTTGTTTTCCGCGCTAGTAAACGGACCAAGTGAATAGGTCAATTGAAGAACTTCAAAGGCAAGAGAAAAAAGATTAAAGCCGATCAAGAGGATCAAGAGCAACAGAAAGGAGGCAAGTCACATATTTTTGATCATATAGAATCCCATGAAATTTACATTATTCACTTAATTATTTTCATTATTGATAATTGTGAAATGATAATTGCTTAAAATAAAATGTTTAGAATGTCATGCTATTTAGTTATTCCTACCACTGAAAAATGCCCTGTCTTGATTGATGGCCATATTCACCTTGACAACCATAGTAACTATGGAAATATTGTATTAAGATTTATATAGCATCTCATTCAGCATTTTGTACTACTAAGTGACTTGGCCGTTGGCCGGTAGACTTGGAAAACCCAGAGCTAGGGTAGGGTGGTATGGGACATCGTACCCTAGTCTGGTGATGCTTGGAGAAACTTATACTAAGGTAGGGGTCAGAATGTGAGGCATCACGATGTGGTTGTACTCACGACCTAACCTTAGGAAAAACGGGGTAGGGGTCAGAATGTGAGGCATCACGATGTGGTTGTACTCACGACCAAACCACGGGGAACAGGCGATGGTCCAGATGTGGCACATCACGATGTGGTTGAGTCACGACCAAACCCCGGGGATGAAGGCTGGTTCAGCCTGGTGAAAAATATGAGGACAAGAACCTTGTAACAAGTAAAAGACACAGTGATCGCCCAACCACAAGCGTTGATACGTCAACTCTGGTCTAGTAACTGCTCAAGTTTGATTGAACCTCTACAAGGCAGCAGAGGAAGGCTGGGTGCGAGTCCATACGGAAGGGGTTAAGCGGTACGTATGGAGGTTGGTTATTTTATGTGAACAATCGATCAATCGAATTGAGTTTCGATTATGTGTTATGTGAGCCGCACAATAGTAGGCTAAGATAAGTCGAGTTGCCCGAGCTATTGGGAGGCCTACTAGGTAGAGACTATATAAAGAATTGAGCAGTGAAAAACCTTGTTTTCTTAAAACCAGACGTGGAATTAAGAGATCTTGTGGGTAAAGCAGGGCAGCTCTGCAGAGTGAAATAAATGGTATTCGAATACCGTGCTTCCTAAGCATGAAGTCGTGTTAATTGGGTGATTCCATCAATGAGGCATAAGTAGTGCTTGATGTTGTTAACTTGAGAAATGATGAAACTTTATCGATGACGAAAACCCCTTATCTTAAGGAGAAGTGTTTTAAACTTTATTTGTTTGCAAATAAAAGTGCATCCACCTCATAATAAAACAACTATACACCCTTCTTTAGTGAATCCTGGCAAGTAGTTATATAGGGTTTCCACATGTGATTTGCTGAGTACGGGGTAGGAGTACTCAGGCTTGCATAATGTCTCCCCCAACAGATACAAGAAGAAGAAGAAGGCAGATCAAGATTGCGTGTAGGGTTGCGACCGCACTAAAGCGTTCCTGTGGAGTTTTCTTCGGCTCTTCTGTATGTAAGTTCAGTTTTGGGCTTGAATGCCCATATCGTCATTACAAATTGGCCATTAGGTCTTATTTCAATCGAATTAACTACTTTTAAATGTTCGTGAGCAGGTATGATATACTTTGGTAAAACGTCCCTGTTCCTAAAAATGGGGACGTTACAAAGTGGTATCAGAGCATGCTTGACTGTAGGTTGAAACCCTAAGTATAGGTTTGGTTTTGGTATGGATACGATTCTACAAAATCTTAATTTCTGATACAAAAGAATTACAAAAATCATAAGTAATATTGATGTCTCATTCTCCCTATGTCTGCCTTATCTTTCTTAGACATGCATTAAAAGTTTTTGTTGGAATTTGTAAAAATCTCAAAAACACGAGTAGTCGTTTAGACTAACTTCTTACTGTAAGTCATAACCAAATGGAACGAAAGCTAACTTTAGTGGAAGTATTAAGGATGGTGTTAAGGAGATAGTGTGAGTGCCATGACCCAAAACTTTTCCTTTTGAAAGGTTGAAGTCACCGTTCGAATAGTTAGTACACAATGCCCGTTTGATTCCTTTGATGTAACGGGTAAAGGCCATTTGAGTAGACGAAGTTTTCTGATTGTATTAATAGCCAAATTGCATTATTAGCCTGTAGGCTACTATACAAAGCAATTTGTGCAAAACTAAAATTCTGAGTTTAAATAAAAAAAGGTATATTAAAAGCTCTACTTCTATCTCATTTCATCTTGATTCTTATCTATTATGTTCTGTTCTCTCCTTATCTATCAAGCCAATCTCAGAAGGAATTAAGTGGAAATTTCTGATTACAACAAATAAATAGAATTATAACCATAAAAATTTCAAGAAGGAGTAGATAAACCATAAGGGATTAAAATATGAGACAATAGTGATCGAAGCTATTGATGGAATTATGAAGAATTTGAGTACATACGGTAATGGAGCTTGTTGGAATAAATTAATAAAATGAATGAATAAACTGAGTCGTGGTAAAAAGAAAATATGGTAATGATAATTAGATTTTAGGCTTGATTAAGCGGTGTTACTCTTGGTGGATTTTAATAATAGTAATTATTGGATTATAAGTCTGATAAGAGATTTTATCCTTGGTGGATTTTTAGAATGATGAATTAATTGAGAAGCAGGTGGTAAGAAGTTTACTAGATTATTGGATGAGCAGATGGAGATTATAAGTGATAATAAAATAATTGGAATTTTAGGAATCATAAATACAAATGATATCAGTAGATCTAAAATAAGGATATAACAGATTTGATATGGGGTTTATAGTCGTGGTTGAAGCTAGAATTTGTATAGGATCTGAATAACCGAAGGTGTTAGTGGAATTACGTTTGAATACTAGAAGGAGTTAGTAGTGCGGATTTAAAGTAGATGAAGCGATGGAATTTGTTGGATTGCGTTGATTAGATAGACTAATAAATTTAATTTTGAAGAAATGGAAAATGCGGTACTTGGATTTCAAGTCTAGTCAATGATATTGAGGGATTTAAAATAAAGATGCTAGATTACAATAGACCTGAAGTTTAAACAACAAAGGTGCTAAGAGCAATCAATTGAAGGAAGTAGCATAGATACAGATAACAGGAAATAGAAACTGAATTAGTGTGGTATTGGATTTTAAATTGGAAGTAAAAATAATGTAGGGGTGAATTAGTCCCAGGATTGGTAAGGAATGTCAGAAGATGTTGGATTACTCTTGTAAGTATATAAAAAGTGAGAAATTGTATTTCAGGAAGTGGTCAGGAAAGACATTTAATTCCCTTCCTACTTCTTGCTCTTATCCCTGTTTTCTTCTTACTTTCCCTTTGCTAAGCCCAAAAATATTACAGAACTGATTCTTAAAGTTTTGGCTACAAACAAATAATATCACTGAATAAACTAAATATTTGATGGTGTAACAGATGGAAAACATAAATCAGAACGGACTATCCATTTTGTCAGAAACCTTGTCCACTATGACAGAAGCCTTATCTAGCATGAGGGAAGCTGTATCTGTTATGGAAAAGACCCGAATTGAGGACAGACAAGAACAAGCCAAAACCCTAGAACAACAAACAAGGATATTGGAACAACTTGTTACAAAAGCGTCATCAGAAGAATTAATATCAATGTCAAGTGCAACTGCATTCAAATTTACAACCTTCCAAAAGACTCAACCACCAGAATTCTCATCGGCCACAGAACCTTTGAGCGCTGATAACTGGTTACAAGATATTGAAAAGAGACTGGAAGCCATTCAATGTATGGACAAAGAAAAAGTCATTTTCGCTGCCTACCAACTATCAGAACTAGCTAGCAATCGGTGGAACGCTATTCGATGGATATATCTGAACAAGAATGATATTACATGGGAAGAGTTTGTAACTAGATTTCGTAAGACTTATCTTCAACCCAAAGTTATCACAGAAAAATATCAGAAATTTCTTAACCTCCGACAAGGAGACAAATCTGTTATGGAGTATCTACAACAATTTTATCATCTGTCACAATATGCTCAAGAAGATATCAATGACGAAACAAAAAGAATGGCATACTTCATACAAGGTTTGCAACCAAAGATAAAGCGCCATATTATGACCACGGAATTTCCAGATTTACGGGCTTTAGTTGATCAAACTCTCTTGGTAGAGGAAGAAGTCTCAGGATATGTAAAGGTTATCAAGCGAAGCGATCCCTTGACTTTGGCACATACAATGTGTTTTCACTGCAGCCAAGAGGGACATATGCGTTACCAATGCCCATTGAGATTCTTACCCAAAGAAGAAGCTCAGATACGAGTCAGAAGACAAACATCAACATCATATCAATCATCAACGGAGAAAGAAGAACGTCACCATAAGAAGGCTCGAGTGGAGAAGGAAACAAATGCACCCTAAAGAAGTGACTAAGAAAAAGCAACCAGGAAACGATCAGAAAGTCGGAAACACAAACATTAAGCAATGCCGTTGGTTAAGAACAAGATATGAACTAAGTGTTATCTCATACTTTTGTGTAAACAAGTAATTGTATAAGTCATCAAATGTACCCGTAAGCTATCTGAAATGGTGTAAATAAATAAAGAAGCTTGTGCCGCAATTCACTATGGATCTGATTTTCAACCATGTACAAAAGAAAACACGACAAAAATGAATATTGAGACAACCGTACGAGGAATGGTGAGAAATTGGAATAGACTGACAGAAGCATGGTAAATCTAAGACACATAGAGCAAATGAGCCAGCTACATCTTAAAGGGGTACTGAAGGAAATCGTAAATAATAATACTATATGGAATATCTATAGAGGTCTCGGGAAGTAAACCCAACACGTTGTGTAAAAATACAAGACATCCTAATCTAGTTATACAAGGATGATATACAGGTGCAGTAAAAAGGTGAAAGAAAGAAAAAGGAAAGAGTGAATAAGCGTGAATGTAACAAAAGCAAGATCTTAGGAGTTAACAATTCAAACCTTAGTTCTATTAAAGATTAAATGTGATTGCAACTTCAGTTCTAATACTCTCTGATCCTGAAAAAGATTTCCAATTTCACAATCACACCTTAGGACAAGGATGTGTATTAATACAAGATGAAAAGATTGTAACTTCTACGTTGAAATGTCAGCACCTGGAAGGAAACGAATTGTTCATGACTTAGTCAACTGGGATTAAATCTATGGGGTTACAAGCAACCAAGGACTATGATACAAATATTTAATGTTGCCCAGAAAAAGAGGCAGGGACGGATCACGACAAAGACATGTTGTAGAATGGTTATTAACCATTATTCTCACCAAAGAATAAGCGAGAAGCTTAGGGATATCATAGATATTTCTGAATGTCGAATGAGGAAAAGGTTGAAAGATCTAGCTGTAAAGTCAAATTCTTCCTACAATTTCCTATACACCCTAATAAAGTAAAGGTAAACCAAAATCAGGAGAAAGAATTTTAGTAAGGTGATATGAGAGGAGAAACCTCAAAAATACATGGCATACTAAGGTGTATACCAGAAAGTAAAGAGTAGACATTAAAAATCTATATGGACTATTACAGTTATAATCAGTCCTAGTATGGAACTGAGAAATCAGAGGACATTACTGTGGATTTATGTTACAGACACTTGAAGACATGAGACCGTGACTGATTATGGACTGACTGGTCAAAGAAACACAATTCCTGCCAGGAAAATTTACTTGCAGAAAAGATAGAGTAAAAGAACTCCACCTAACCGTGGTCGTATTATTGTATTAATTTCCAAATGAAATTATTCAAGACCAAGAAACATAAGCCGCATTCATACCTTGAAGGAATCCTTATAAAAGTCTTGGGAACCCAAAGAACCAAAAAGGAACAAAGCACCAACAAAAGCACCAGTCAACAGCCTACTGAAAGTTACTTTAAATAAAATAAGATTTATGGAAAGGAATCAGAACTGTAACAAGTTTTGTTTTACACCCCAGTTTTTAACCCGGGCGAATCTCGGGGTCGAGATTCTTTTAAGGGGGGTAGGTTGAAAAGACCCAGAAATTTGTGAAATTTTCGAATTTTCTTGAATTTCTATTGAATTTGGATTTCTTTCCCAATTTGGAAGTTTTCCTGGAAATGCGCTTTCCATTTTCGGCAAATGCGCCTCCTCCTCCTCCTCGGCGCCCACGCCACAGCCGCTTCTCCTCTTCCTTCCCGGCCGATGGGCGTTGCCTCCTCCCTCTGCAAAATATCGGCGCCGTCCTCCTTCACCCGACGTCACCACGTACACGGGTCCCAGCAGTCACCAGACTGCGCAAGGCTCCTCCTCCTCCGACAACAAGGCTTCCCCTCGCCGTCATAGCCTACCGCCACACACTCATCCCTTCTCGTTGCTTCCCTCTCACCAAGTCGAACTCTTGGTGGGAGACACCACCTCCTCCCACAGCCTCTCGCCCCTCGGTGCTTTTCCCTCCCCGCTCTGCGTGGGAAGAGCGCACCAGAAATGTCTCGCAGTGGTAACCGCCTTGTGCTGCCTATAAAGGCCTAACTCCACCGCCTAGCGCTCCTAGCACCCTCACCAACCTCTTCCCACACCGATTGAACTTTTATCACTTCTACCACGGCAATCGACGCCCGAGCCCTAGAACCCTATGCCCAATCTTTCGATTTTGCTCATTATTTTTCGATTCCTTGTTCTAGTATAGTCCTTAGTACTTGTGGATCATAGTGGTACACTCGATTGAGCAAGAGCATTAGCCTAGAGTCTTGCCGACGAAAACCGCCGCCCGGCTTTGGTACCTCTCCGTGGCCAGCTCGGTGTGAACTTTCCCAGTGCAAACCGCCACCACTAGGACCTTCCTGAGTGTCCCTAGATGGTTAAACACTCGTTGCTTTTAGAAATAGTTTCCCCTATAGCTCCCATGTCGTCAAAACCGTCATCGAAGTTCTTGAGCTCGCGGCCGCGATTGCCGCCTCCCGTGCCGCCAACCCCAAAATGGGTTCTCCTCAACCCCGAGTCCGCATCCATGCCCTTGGTTTCGTGGAAATGACCGTAGTACCGGAATCTCCATTTGAAAATTTTCTCTGCTTTGATCTTGTGGCGCGGAGGAAGACGATGAACAAGTCTTTGCCTTTGTCTTCAGTAGCATCCGATCCGCGTGTGGACAGTGATATATCCGGTACTGTAGCAAACGGGTCCGGTATGAACAGTAACCGACCCGTAATGAATAGTATAGGCCCGCAGTGAATAGTAAATATCCGTTACTGTTCATTTGATTTAGAAAATTCATAAAATTATTAAAATCTCGAAAAATCTAGAAAATCCAAAAATCCCAAAATTCCAAAATCCACCATTTTGATCAGTTTGACACCCTGAATTCAAATTTAACTCCCATGTATCCAAATTCCAATTTTATAAATTTAAATTGCACCATTCCACCTGTGTTTTAATTTTGTAAATTCAAAACCTCACAATTCCAAAAATACCAAAATACACCCTCTTGACCAGATTAATACCTTGAATACAAATTTGATCTCCATGGCTTCAAACGCAAATTTTATTAGTTTAAATTTCGCCCTTTTACCGTAATCAGTTCTAAATAAATTTGAATTCCACCATTGTGCCAAAATTTGATTTCGTAAACTCAAGACCCTAAAAATCCTAAAAATACCAAAAATACATCATTTTGGTTAGTTTAATGCTATAAACCCACTTTTGACCTGCATTCCTGTAAAACCAAATCTATAAGTTTAGAATCCTCCACTCAAAATCCAGTTCAATGAATCCAAACTCCTTTGTTCACCGAAACCCTATTAACACATGCAACCGCTTGATCTCCCTAAGTCCATCTACACTTCCCAACTCCGCACTACCACCTTCAATTCTAGGAAAGCTTAAACAACCTCGGCGAATATCTTATTCTTAAAAATCGACGCCGTCCACATCTTCGGCCATTCGCTAAAAATTCGTTCATCACATGTACAACCTCGGCCATCTCGAATCTATGAATCCTAGTCTAAATTTCATTGAGTCATATCATTCGTTACCTAAACCTTAGTCGCCTCATAATCCCTCCTTATGTCTTTTTGTTGTTTATTTGTATTTTGTTCCCAGCTTGCATCTCGCAAAGCAGGAATTCAAGTGTGTGTTTGTTTTCCGCTAGTAAACGGACCAAGTGAATTGGTCAATTGAAGAACCGCAAAGGCAAGAGAAAAAGATTAAAGCCATCAAGAGGATCAAGAGCAATGAAAGGAGGCAAGTCACATGTTTTGATCATATAGAATCCCTTGAAATTTACATTATTCACTTAATTATTTTCATTATTGATAATTGTGAAATGATAATTGCTTAAAATAAAATGTTTAGAATGTCATGCTATTTAGTTATTCCTACCACTGAAAAATGCCCTGTCTTGATTGATGCCCATATTCACCATGACAACCATAGTAACTATGGAAATATTGTATTAAGATTTATATAGCATCTCATTCAAAGATTTTGTACTACTATGACTTGGCGCTTGGCAGAGACTTGGAAAACCCGAGCTAGGGTAGGGTGGTATGGGACATCGCACCTAGTCTGGTGATGCTTGGAGAAACTTGTACTAAGGTAGGGGTCAGAATGTGAGGCATTACGATGTGGTTGTACTCACAACCTAACCTTAGAAAAAACGGGGTAGGGGGTCAGAATATGAGGCATCACGATGTGGTTGTACTCACGACCAAACCCTGGGGAACAGGGTGAGGGTCTGTATGTGGCACATCACGATGTGGTTGAGTCACGACTAAACCCCGGGGATGAAGGCCGGTTCACCGGTGAAAAATATGAGGACAAGAACCTTGTGCCAAGTAAAGACACGATGATCGCCCAACCGTAAGCGTTGATACGTCAACCCCGGTCTAGTAACTGCTCAAGTTTGATTGAACCTCTACAAGGCAGCAGAGGAAGGCTGGGTGTGAGTCCATACAGAAGGGGTTAAGTAGGGCTGTATGGAGGTTGGTTATTTTATGTGAACAATCTGATCAATCGAATTGAGTTTCGATTATGTGTTATGTGAGCCGCACAATAGTAGGCTAAGATAAGTCAGGAGTTGCCTGAGCTTATTGGGAGGCCTACTAGGTAGAGACTATATAAAGAATTGAGCGTTGAAAACCTTGTTTTCTTAAAATCGACGTGGAATTAAGAGATCTTGTGGGTAAAGGTGGCAGCTCTGCAGTGAAATAAATGGTATTCGAATCACTGCCGCTTCCTAAGTTAATGAAGTGTGTTAATTGGGTGATTCCATCAATGAGGCATAAGTAGTGCTTCTGATGTTGTTAACTTGAGAAATGATGAAACTTTATCTGATGACAGAAAACCCCCTTATCTTAAGGAGAAGTGTTTTAAACTTTTATTTGTTTGCAAATAAAAGTGCATCCACCTCATAATAAAACAACTATACACCCTTCTTTAGTGAATCCTGGCAAGTAGTTATATAGGGTTTCCACATGTGATTTGCTGAGTACAGGGTCAGAGTACTTAGGCTTGCATAATGTCTCCCCCAACAGATACAAGAAGAAGGCAGATCAAGATTGCGTGTAGGGTTGCGACCGCACTCAAGCGTTCTTGTGGAGTTTTCTTCGGCTCTTCTGTATGTAAGTTCAGTTTTGGGCTTGAATGCCCGTATCGTCATTACAAATTGACCATTAGGTCTTATTTCAATCAAATTAACTCCTTTTAAATGTTCGTGAGCATGTATGATATACTTTGGATCCGCAACTGAACTCCTGGACTGTTGCGGGTGGTAAAACGTCCCTGTTCCTAAAAATGGGGACGTTACATGCTATTCCATGTCATCTAGAGACAATACTAAAAATAACTTGTACAATAGGTTGACTCTTAATTTTTTTACTTATTGCATAAAAAAAATTTGTTATAAACACGAAATAATACAATGATGTTCTGTGCAATCTCTCCTTATTTCATAGGCTTAGGTCGTCTCTCCACCCAGAGACAACTACTCTCTCTTCTTGTCCTCTCTTCTACGTCAACAAAAATGCTATGTGGCAGAACAAAGTAAGGGCTGACATGACACGGCTATACATGTCCTAAATATAAATTGCACAAAATAACTTAGTAAGTATATCCTAATGAATTATGTAAAAAAAGAGACGAGTGGAAGTCAAAGTCAAAGGTTCACAAATATACGTGGAGATCGATTGTTTTGTAGTATATTCATTCATGTTTGCAACGACTGGGCAGCCGGTATGATCAGCATGAAGTTTGTCAAATAACTCTTGCTTGCTTGCACGTAGTAGTGATCTATTGAGCCATCTTAACTAACTGGGCTACTGCTAGGATATACATGGCCTTCGTATTCGGAATCTGAATGTGCAGTTGGTTTAGAATGGAGATTAGCCCATTGACACCACTTGATTGATTTCCTGTTGATGGCTGATGTCTGATGGTTTTTGCCTACACTTTTTAACATGATTGCAGATGGCAGAGACGTCGATATGCATGGTGCACATATTTTTGGGTTTCAGAAGCCGTTTGAAAAAATCTGCTTCAAAAGATCACTCCATTTCGATATTTAGCTTTTTGGCTTTTGGAGAAACCAAAAACCAAAAGAAAAACAAGGCCAATATGTATGGGGAATTGCTAATTTACGAACATTCTTAGTGTCAGCAAGTCATGGACACCGTGGATGAGCACCACGTGTAGCAATCCTCATCCATCGTTCCTCTCCGCTCCTTCTCCACTCTAGGAGCTCAGCCATGGTTGGCTTGCTTCTTCACTGTCTCCACCGCCGTCTGTAAGATCGAGGAGGCCAACTAGAGAGAGGTGAGTAGGCGGTCTAAAAATTCTATACAAATTAATACTAATCAATTCAAGAGTTTTCCTATTTGTCTAAACCAAGTATAATATGCAGAAGCATAAATCAATTGGTTTAGCACAAATAGCGCCTACAACAAGTGAATTTGCCTAAGTGCACCAAATTTTAGTCTAGGTCAAAGTTTGCAATCCTAAGCATACAAGCAATCAATTTAATTTTATGAATGTAAATTTCTTGAATATGAATTGAGCACAAGGAAACAAACCACAATTGACACTCGATGTTTTACCGTGGTGTTCGGAGAGTTGCCACTCTCCCCTAGTCCACGTTGAAGTAAGCCCAAACTAATCGGACCGACTCCACGAATTAAGCATTCCACCTCAATCTACTAGTGTAGCTCTTTTCCGCTCCGGGTAGGTGAGCTCTGACCTTCACAACTTCACCGGGTCTTCTCACAACCTTCTTGAGAAGATCTCCGCGCACGACGCCTCCAACGTCGTCTAGAGTCGGCAAACTCCAAGAGTAACAAGTCAAGTCCCTCATTTGACTCTCACCACGTGCAACGAATGCACAAGCTCACTTGGACACAAAAGTCCACACCTAAAGGCAACACATGCATTCTAGTACCTCTTCTCCCTTCTCACAAAGTGCAACACATGCACAATTGAGTGGAAAACCTCACTCTTGCTCAAGAGTACACAAATGAGTTCACCAGCAACTTCTCCAACCGGCCACATGGGGGTATAAATACCCGACACCAAAAACTAGCCGTTGGAGCCAAAGTCCTGAAAAAATCAAGACAGACGGAACTACCGCCGGCCAATCGCCAGTAGTTCTGCTCCAGCTCTGACGACGCATCAACGGCTATATTAGAGCTTCTGAACTAGCCGTTACACAGTCGGCGCGGAGCTACCGATGGCCAAAACCCCGGTACTTACGCTTTTCGGTAGTACCGTAAAGTCGGTGTGGTACTTCCGCTCGAGCCGAGCCAGAAGTTGGCGCTCTCTGGAAAAAAGGTTCCGCAGGAGAGTCCAGAGCTTCTGACGTCCGGTAGTACCGCACAACATATGTCGGTACTTCCACCCCCGGTAGTACCGCTCACACAGAGCCGGTACTTCCACTCGTCGGACCAGCTGCTCATGCAGAGCCGCTGAACTTCTCACATCCGGTAGTACCGCTCACATAGAGCCGATACTTCCGTCTTGCGGTAGTACCGCGACGCACACAGCAGTAGTTCCGATTTTCCTGAGAAGTGCAGATATCTCAACAGTCTTTGCAAAACATATTTGCAAACTACGATATCATGCACACAAGGATCATAACATGATTTTCAGCAAGTTGCAAAACACATTCGCACACTTTTGAAATCATGACACAAAGATTAAATATGAGCTTCAACCATTTGTAAAACACATTTACAAATATAAGCCTCATATCACAAAGAATAGAAACATGGACTTCAAGCACTTGCAAAACATATTTGTAATGCATAGTCCGATGTTGCAAAGAGTTCAACACATGAGCTTCAACCATTTACAAAACAAATTCGTAAATGTAAGCCTCATGTCAATATGAGCTAGACGAGGTGAGGTTGAGTCATCAACACATGATGAGACCCAAACTACTAGACATGACCCCTCTTAATAGTACGTCAAACCTATACTAGCAACCCGGTCTTCCAACCAAACACCAAGACCGGTAAAAGACTATGAACACATCCTTAGCTCTAGCTAGTTCATACCTTTGACTTGGATCATCATCTTGATATGCATGAACTCATGATGCATCTCTTATCATCTCCATCAACACATGATGGTCTTTGCTTGATCAACACATAATCATCTTGGATATACATCAACTCATGATGCATCCTTCACATCTTGATGGCCTTCAACACATGAAACCTTCTTTTTAATTGCCTTCAACACATGAACATATTTTCTTCTCGCATCTTGATTTATGATATTCAACATATGAAGTCATCCTAAGTCATTTTGATGGTTTTTCTATAGTACCTAATTTTCCAATAAAATGTCTTTTCAAGATGATGTTTACTAGTCAATTGTAGTACACAATATAACAATTTTATTTATATTGATCAAAATCGTATGTAAGTATTTTAATCTATAAATTTATCTATAGATTATTACTATTTATTAGTTAGAGCTAAACATAAAGTCAAAAACCTGTATGAAATGACCGTGTATGGAGCCCCAAAACTGCGCCCCCGGATATGATATCTACGGCACCCTGTCTCCTCCCCTCCACACAAGAGAAGCAGAGTCGATTGGATTCGGCTCGGTCCTCTCTTGGTTCGCGGCTTCCTCTCCTACCTTGGCTTGGCCTGGCCATTAATGCCCTCAAATTAAGCTTCTCTTCCTCGCTCGTGCCTTCCCTGTTTCCCACCCAACAACTTTTTCCACAAAGCCATTTCTTCTTTCTTCTCTTCACCACCTCTCTCTTTGGGTGGGGGGAGCGGTGTCGCTTCTTGGTGCTGTGCTATGAGTGGTCAGCGGCGGAGGCAAAACAGAGCGAACGAACAATTTGGGATGATTGATTCTTTCTCAAGTTCCTCACGATCTGCACCCAAAAAGGTCCGTTCTTTCCTCCTTTCTTTCCTGTAGATTTTTCCCCCTGAAAGAAAAAAAAGTTCCTCTAGATCTGCAAGTGCCCCATGAGTTGATCAACCATTCAATCTATATGCTATCTTGTCTTGGGATGGTTGGTACTTGGTAGGATACGTTGCCAACAATTATTAATCTGCGGACTTATTCTAGTTTCCATGGATTAATTGATCCCCGAAATAATTATTCTCCGTCTATCTGGTAACCATGATATTGTCGTGGTGTTCTTTGACTTCTTTCTGTCCTATTTGATTTGTAAGAATTTTCATTCCTGCTTTTTATAGTTTGCTGCGCCTAACATGTAAGAAACACAACCGACTTTGTATTGTTCATCAACGGGGTGTGATCTTGATGATGGGTGTGATCTTGATGATGGATGTCATTTTCCCCAAGGGCATCTAGCTTCTCTAATTGACCTGTTGCTCGGGAAACATCATGGCCATGGAAGCTCATAAACTTCGGTTCGTTAGATGCCCAGGATGCCTCCAGCTTCTTGTTGAGTATCCATCCATTCCTGTCTACAAATGCGGTGGCTGTGGTACCGTTCTTAGAGGTTAGAATCATATGATCTATCTTCAGTTGTCTGGTTCAGAAAAAATAATATCTTCTTTTTCTCCTATTTTTAATCATTATTAATATCTATGATGCAGCAAAAAATCGAGTTGTGCCAGTAGTGAACACTACTTCGTCTGGGGAACAGAACAAACTTTCAAATAGTTCAACAGGAGACCTTCAGCACAACAAATTAATTTGCCCAGATGGACATAAAATTACTCCATCCTCCAATGCGCAATCTAGTGAGGCTGATGAGAAGATTTCCTTTGTTAGTGAGGATGTCAGCCCCTGTGAGAATGTGAATGAGGAAAGAGCTATGTTTGTTGGCAAGAGTATCGACTCTTCTGAGCTTGTTAACATGGATAAATGTTCCTTAGTTGATGGAAGTGTCAGCAATCCTGAGGATACAATTGTAGATATACATGATGAAGGCGCTGGAGCTGATTCTGGTCTTGATTCGATCAGAGAAGTAGAGAATGGTTGTATGGATGAAAATGCCAATAGAGAAAATGGTTCCATTATGAATGATGGGAGCGCCAGCAATGAATTTGCTACCATCCGAAGCATGGCCAGTGAGGAGTTAGGAGCTGGTTCTAACAATAATTCAACAGGAGAAGTGGAGAGCCTAGCTGAGGAAAAGTGTTCTCTTAGCAATAATAATGTCAACTACCTAATGATAGTTGAAGGCTGCAAGCCGGATGAGGAAACTAAGGCTAAAACTAATAATGTTTCAACTCTCAAAGAAGAGAGATCTCAACCATATGATAGTTTGTGTGTTGAATCACATGAAGATTTGATTGAAGAATTGGTGAGGTCTCTATCACTCAGTGATGATGAAGAAGACTTTGTTGATATAGCATACAACAATGAACTTAATGATGTTTTACGATATCAAATGGGTAGTCGAGGTTTTCATCATGGAACAAAATGAACGATGCCCTCGAACTGACCCTCATGACCGATTGATTGAAGAATTAGTGATGTCTTTTAGTGATGCAGAAGAACCACCAGACCAGCATGTTGTGGTTGCACACAGCGGCATTGCAGAAAGTGTTCACGTGGACCAGAATGGTAAGGATCTGCACATTCCAGATGCAATAGGTGCAAATCCATATGAAGAAGGTGTATCTCCATTGGACGATGGGCATCTCAAATCTGGACAAAGTTTCCAACAAAATGAGCTCGCAGCTGTTAGCACTGAAGAAAAGGAAGAGGGGCATTTGGAAGAAAAAAAAATGGCCAACCATGCTGAACTTGAAGCAGACAATGGAATTGTTGCTGTTCTTTCAAATTTGTCAAACGAGAGGTTTTGTTCCACATCGCCGCCTAGCTTTGATTACAAAAAAGAAGAGCAATCTTACAGATATAGAGTTACAGAACTTTGTCAGGGATTGTCACTTGATTCTGAAAACTTCCGGTCAATCCAAAACTTCATTGAGTCTCAAATGGATGGGAACTCGTGTTGTCTCTCAAGTGGCTCGCCCAGTCATGGGGACCCGGTACATAAAACGCCAAACAAGTTCGAGAAAATTGATCAACTTGAGCGTCTGAAGAAGATGGATGAGCTAAGAGATCAGTTAAATAGGCTTTCTAGCCAGAAATTGTCGGAGAAAAGATATCAGAGAAAATGCCTTGAGCACCTTCAGCAACAGAATAGCTCCAAGCACATTGAACGACATCCTCAAGGTTTTGATGCTGATTCCATCCTGAGTTCTGGTACTATAGATCCCTATTATGATCATGGAAAGCAACCAAGGTACCCACCACCAGTTCCTTTCTCGCCACCTCATTCATATACTAACTGCCACTTTGGACAGAGGCAACTTCATGTGCCATATAATTGCAGTGCATGGGAGTTTAATTCATATTATCAGTCCTCATATGCTGGAAGCACGATTCTTGAGCATGAATCACTTGGTTTGAGCTACAAGGAGCAGAAACAAGCAGTGAGAAAACATATTTTGCGGTCTCTGTCAGGCGCTGTCCGTTTACTATCTGCAATGGCTGTTTCAATTTGGTTCAAATGCCATCAGATATCTATGTATCAAAATCAAAGATTGCCAAGATACAGTGTGGTCAGTGCTCCAAGGTCCTTGCATTACCGTTTCCTGCTACACATGGTGGAGATGCAAATATTAGCCAGGAATTGACTAAAAAACCAAAGAAGCCTGGCCAGAATAAAGTTGCTAACAGGGGGGATGCTGCTTATTCTGCTGTATGCCCAGGAGGGATCCTGTGGGTTTAAATGAAGAATGCAGCGCTTCCTTCTCAAGAAGCTTCTCTAGTAGAGCTAGACCAGCCGGTGGTGCCTCAGGAAGTGGCAACAAGGTATCAGACTCGGCACTTCATCGGCTCATGGGGTGCGATTCAGCAAGCCAGTTGTTACGCCACAGCAGGGTGTTTGATGATGGATATGACAGCTTTGAATCCATGGTTCCAGTTTCCAACAGAGTATCCAGAAGAAAGAATTTGTGAGATATATTACAGACTTGAATCCTTTCAGTTCCTAACAAGTAGGATAGGAAGGACCAGCGATTTTGGAGTTTGGAGGAGAATACATGTTATGGTTATGAACATGAATGGACACCTTGCCTGCAAATAATTTTGTAAGCTTTTAAGAATACTTTGAACTTTTCTGAGGTCCTTTGGCCTGTCACATTCTTTAATTTAGTAATTGTTTATTCTTGTTGTAAAGTTGTCTATATCCAGGAGATGAGAACAATTATTCATGTTATTTGTTAATATATGTTGTTTCCCTGGGTCAGATTGAGGTGGAGGAATGAAATTTAACTCTTAATTCAAATAGTTTTTTAAATCTGAACATCATAGTTCTTACGTTATGAAATGTTCGCCTATTATGTTCTTCCCCTTTGGCAAATTGACAAGTGGTGAATGGCACTTGCACAGATTTTTGTCTCTCCTTTGTTCGTGCGAGTTGGACAACTCAGCAGCTCTGAATGTAGAGCCGCGAAGTATTATTTCCTTGTGTAACCGACCATGTGATCTGTCTTGCATGAGATGCATCTTGTCCCTCATCATCAGTCATCATTGCAATGGACAACCACAGGTCAACTTTGTGTAGTGTCAGGCTGTCCAGGCTAATACAGCCATGGTTAATGGTACTCGGTTACTATAATAGTTGTGCAAAGTTAGTTTATGTCTCCATGATTCATGTGCTTTGCTGTGTCTGCGAAGAAGTGCATATGCTTGTTTGGAATATTTGCTGTAGTTATCAGAACACTGGTGTCATTATTTGTGCCGCTGCATTGAGGATAAACCTGTAGTTCATTGGCAAGGACGTGTGTATGTTTCTTAAAAAAAAGCTGGTTTAATTTGTTGTCTCCGTGGAGCGTAGACTCAGGCTCCGTTTGGAAACGTTTTCAGATATTTTGGTGGCTGGTTAGCTTCTTTTTCCTAAGAGAGATTTTATGGTCTAGGTACCACAAGGTAATGGTACCTTTTAATTTAAGAAGAGGTAGCACGTACATCTTAGCCCTAATTATTTAAGGGTAAAATTGGGTAATATTTTCTTACACTAAGCACATGTGTTGAATTAAACTACTTGTTTTATGTTCTTATTAAACAACTCTTTCCACTCCACGTCCAATTAGATTGGCTTTCCTTTCATCCAATTTTGCCTTCTCACAAATTGTCCCCAGATTTTGTCGTCTTCCCCAACTTTGTTGTTGCCACCGCCATCTAATTCGTCCGCTTTAGTGAGTCTCTCCACAATTAATCTCACCCACACCGTCGCCATCATCCCTCTACCTTTTTCCCTCGCCAATTTGGTCATCACATCTCTGCGAGCACCACCTTCTTCTCCAGCGCTAGCCATCATTGTTAACCTATCTCCAACCGCCCTTGACCACACCGATCTCACTAGATGACTCCTCGTTGTCATCGTGCTCGTGCAAGGCCGCCACTTCCCATAGAACGCCAAAACCGTCACCGCCGTCGTCCCCCACACCTTGGCCGTTGCCATGCTTGTTGCTAGCCCACCACTGAGCTCCATTGCCCGTGGAGCCTACTGCCATCACTTCCTCGAGGTCGGGCCGACCCATTTGATCCTTTGTTGCACCTCCTGCACCGTCGTTCGCTGTTAGTGCTGTCCCTTGTTCAGAGGGAGGGGCACCCACCATTCGTTGAATGCTGGCGAGACACCATTAGCCATGCCAGATTTATGTGGTGTCCGAGTTGGGATAAAATCAGGTTAGAATCGGGCAAAGGGGGTAATTTAACGGTATTGTGACATGATGATTGACAAACATCCGGTTTTGCGCTTGGGTTGACATCCAAACAAACCTATGAGTTCAATGGATAAAATAGATTTATTCCTTTTCTTTATCAGTAGGATAGATATGGGTTGAAGTGAATCCTCGTTTTTTCATAACAAATCAACACCATTACAAGTTGGTCCCACAAGATGGATGGATAGATATTTTTCTTTTGTGTTCATTAGCGTGAGAAATTTCTTAGTGTAGGTAATTAGTATAGAAAGGCATATAAGTTTTTTTAAAATGATTCCTAACAAACTATCATAACAAGAAAAGATTACATGCAAATCATATCAAATCAAACAGATTACAGGTTGGTTGGGAAAGATCTTCGCCTCTTCGGTTGGACTGGATGCGTACAATAGGGTGCCCGAGTATGTCAAGTGTGCATGTGCCAGCCACGCCGATATAGTCTAGCATACACGTGTTCCTGAGTTGGCCTAGTCAAATATTCGTCTTCAATTTGAGGGCAAAAATGTAATCCAAGAGGTGCTAGCACCAACCAAAATTTATCATCATGCAGAGGTGGCCCTATAAGAGGCCTTTACCCTTAGAAAAGAAAAGAGGATTGAGAGCAAGGAAGTGAAAATTTCTTAGGATTCAGAGTGCTATCATAATGGGAACCAACAAGGCGTTGATATGTTTTTGGTTCTTGACTCTGCTTGCCTTGTCATCTGGTATGATATACTTCTTCTGTCCTATAATATATATCGTTTTTGATTTTTCACGATCTCTCTAAAATATATGTCATTTTTTTATTTACGGTCTCCAATATAAAACTTTAACTATGATTTATTATCATAATATATTAGCAAAATTATATATATATATATATATATATATATATATATATTATGAAAGAATTTTGCAAGATAAATCCAATGGTATTATTTTTATGTAGTCAATCTACATACTTTAACATATATTAATGGTCAAAGTTTAAAAATTTGAACGTCACGGAATCTATGACAACCTACATTTTAGAACAGAGCGGGTAACTCCGTGATTGATTGAAAAATTGTGTTATTGATTTTTGGAGGAGGCCTTTCCTTCTTTTGAGCAGTGGCAGATGCACCGCGGGTTAAGAGAGCTAGTGCTCACTCAAGTGGCGGAGGGGGGGAGGGCCTAGCACCCCTAATCTTCTACTAATTCTTTATTATGTAGTTATTTAATTAGTGGTTTGGTCCCTTCAAAAAATGCAAAGTACACTTCACCTAATGATCCTGTTGATTTCTCAAGTCAAGAATATTATCCTCTCAAAGTGAAGTGAAAAAATATTATCCTACTGATTTCTCAAGTCAAGAAAGAGCTCAATTGGAGTGTCAATTACCACATTTTCAACTTGTTATATGCAATCATCCAGACCTAAGTGCATTACCATCACTTGCTGATCTAACAAGTGGACCAGTTAAGACTGGTAAAAATTCAACTGCAACCACCGAGAGATGTTTTTCAGCTATAAAACTTGCGAAGATGCGACTTCGAAGTACAATGGGAGATGTATTTCTACGAGATTGTTTGATAATTTATATTGAAAAGGAATTGGCCGCAAAGATTAGTAATGATGATATTATTAAGGCCTATGATCTTGTTGGTAGTCGTAGAGCTAAGTTTAAGTTAATAGAAATGTAATTTTCTTTATATTGTAATTTGCGAAATATATTACTGTGATATGTGACTATTGGATCGGTAAATCCGGTATGGTCATTGGTTCTACTCTACTTGTTGTCCATGTTGCCCCCTACATTCAATTCCTGGCTTCGTCCCTGCGCTCACTCTACCTCTGTCTGGAGAGTAGGTACACCCTAGCTCTGCCTGAGGCGCCATGCCCGGTTGGCGGTCGTCGTCGGAACTCACATCAGTTCTGAGAGGAAGACACACACCACCGTGTATTGCCCAGTTCAGTAACTACTAAGCCAGTAGCAATGCCATGCAACTGGGCTAGGTGCATGCCGCCTGGGCCAACCATTTCACGGACCAAGGCCCATCAAAGTGGCAAAATCCAAAAGCAATGCCGAAGGCAGTGGCGGAATCCCACACCCACAATCAATTCGGCTTTGAGGCTTTCGGCGGCACGGCAGCAACAGCAGGTTGGTTCTATCCCTAATGTTCCGCTCGTTTCGGCTTTAACTTCTGGCTTATTTTTTATTATTCATAAATTTCGTCCTTTTCTGAACTTTTGTTTTTTTAGTTTCTTTGCCGGTTCTTTTTTTCCGTATTCATTTGCGTTGTCTGTAATGAGCTAGCATATTTTTTCTATTTTTAAATTTTTTAAAATTTAATTACGTCAAATAAGCCATCTTCAATTACAGTAAAATTTTAGCCGCTACAGTGCAATTTTAGCCATAAGCTATAACTTTTCGGCCCAACCGAGCGGGGCCATATAGCGTTCGGTTGACGTCTTGGTGATGGACGGGCCGACGGCATTAGCGGCGGTGGAAACGACAGCATCACCACTTCACCAGGCACCTGGCGCTGGCACGGAGCTTCGACCATGGCTTCGAGCATGGCACTTCGACCACGATTTCGACAATGGTGCTTTGACCACGGCACTTCGATCACGACGCTTCGACTGCAACTAAATGGGTATACTACTGGAGCTAGGAAATACATAGAGCTTGACAGAACTAATCACATAACAAATCGCTCATCTTTATGGATGCCTCCAGTTTTCCACTAATCAAATAATAAATTAGATATCAACTACAAACCGAACTTGGCAGAACAAAACAAATAAGTAATTACACGCAACCAAAAATATAACCAAAAATAGAATCATCTGTGATGTCCACATATCACAGACGGTTTTTGGTAGAAGCCATCAATGATAGCAGGTTTTTACAGACGATTCTTTATAAAAACCGTCTGTGATAGTAGGCTTTTACAGACAGTTCTTTATACAAACCGTATGTGTTGTGACTTATCACAGATGGCTCACAAACCGTCTGTGATAGCCGCTTATTATCACAGACGCATAAATTCAGATCGTTCATAAAACTGTCTGTGATAATGGTTTAGAACCATCTATGATGACCCTTTTGTAGTAGTGCTAGGAGATTCAATTGGGCGATCATCTGCATTCATAGGGCTGGTCTTTTTGTTATGTCCTATGGCTTATGGTTATGGTTTATAACTTTTGGACTGCGAAGTAAGAGAAACTCGTGTGTGATTTTGGCCGATTTAAATAGAGTCGCTACAGTGTATCACTGCTACAGAAGAGGCTATACTGGACGGGTACATCACGAGGCGGTTTCTCGGCAACCGTCGTGATATTTTCATAGACGGTTATTAACATGAACCGTGCGTGATAATTGAGACATCACAGGCGGTTTTGTTAATAACCGTCTGGACTTTCTGCGCGGTTCTTAATACGAACCGTCTATACCAATCGAGATAACACAGACGGGTCCTGTTAAGAACCGTCTGTGAAAGTTCACAGACGGTTATTAACACAAGCCGTCGTGAAAGTTGATATCACGAGCGGTTCTGTTAGAACCGCCTGTAATAATCCCATGTCACTGATAATTGGTGTGTAATAATCACATGTCACCAATAATTGGCGTATACACAGTAGGATTTCGATCTCACCCGTCTATTCTCTCCACATCGAATGGCCGGTACCGTTCCTCCCACGGCCGGACCCTTATTAATAACTCCCATCAACCTTTCCACCGGTACTAGTCACGCGTGAGTTCATCCACTAGCTAGCTTCTGTATGCGCATCTCCTCCGCCGTGAGCTAGCACCTCCATCGCGATGCGAGCAGTTCATACTAAAGAACACACTCTTGCCGTAAGTGTCGTAAGTGTGTCTTGTTTAGTGTGACCGTCGTGCCACGAAGGGTTTGTTAGCTTGTTATCCTGTAATAGATCGATCTGAATGTGTTGTTGAGTTTTGTGCTTGCCTCTGTATTTGCATGTTCCTCGACGATGCCGACTACTGTCGAGATGTGATGTCCACTCCGACAATCCTTCTTTTTCCTGCAAAATTCAAGGCAATTTTATTACAAAAGTTCAAAAAGACATTTCCGTTCTTCGGTGAGCGGCATACATGCGAAACTTCTTGGTGGCGACTATCCATCTGTTTCTTCCCACTTCTTTCTTCATCTCGGTCTCGGATCACGTCGCCTAGAGTCGGTCAAGAACCGGTCTTCGATGTGGCATTCCTCAAGACACGCAGCGGGCCTCGGATGAAGAAAAGAAGTGGAAGAAGAAGATGGATAGTCGCTTCAAGAAGTCGGCCGCCGAAATCACGGGCATCACGACGGTTGTATTAACGAATCGTCGTGATAAAACAATCACGACGGTTATTAACACGAACCGCTCGCGATAGTATCATCACGAGCGGTTCGTGTTAAGAACCGTCGTGATATGTAGACTATCGCGCATTTATTTATGTGAACCGTCTATGATAGAAACAATCACCGACGGTTATTAAGTTGAACCGTCTGTGATATTGCTTGTATCACAAACGGTTCATATTAATAACCATCGGTGATAATTCACAGACGGTTATTAATACGAACCGTCTGTGATATATAATTTTCACAGACCGTTTGTGGTTGGAACCGTGCGTGATATTCTCGCATAGTATTAATTGCTTGGCGTACTTGCTTGAAGGATGTCGACATCGATCTGCTTCATTCTTACGCATCGGTGGAGCAAGGCGGCGGCTTTAGGGAGTTGAGGCGAAAAATATCACCGTCTTCTTAGTGATCCGATCGAGGTTAGTATACTTAATTACTTAACATTCTTAGTGATCGATCGAGATTAGTACTCAATTACTTAACATTCTTAGTGATCTAATCGAGGTTAGTAGTAGGGTAATAATCTTTTTGACACCCATTTGTCACTTGTGTAGCGTAGATGGACCAAGTGGATGTATATTGAGAACCGTGTGAGTGAAGAGTACATTCTTGGCGTGTACGCTTTTAGAAGGCGGTACGAATGGATATGTTGAAGAAGGGATGAAATATATGTATTGCCCATGTATTGATTGTGATAATCTCAAGATGTTTAGCAACTCAACAGATTGAAGCTCACTTGATTCAAGGGTTTCGAAAAGGGTACAAATGTTGGACCGATCACGGTGAAGAGAAGAGTACACAAGAAGGTAGTTATGACATAGTCGAGGAGACAACGATATGCCGCTTGTGGACTGTTCTTTCGATCATGAGGAAAGGTCGCAGGATGACAATGGATCATGAGGATAGATCACGGGATGACAACTGGATCATGAGGATAGGTCGCAGGATGACAATCTGGATCAGATGTTACGTGATGCAGAAGGGAACTATAGTGAGAGAGAGTTTGGTAAATTCGAGGGCTTGATGGAGGACTCGGAGAAACCTTTGTTCCCGGGTTGCAAGCCGCAATACACGAGGTTGTCATCAGTTCTAGAACTGCTAAAATTGAAGGCAAGCAATGGTTGGTCCGACAAGAGTTTCACGGCATTATTAGGTCTCCTAGTGGACATGCTTCCAACGGGAAATGTGTTGCCGAGAACCACCTACCAAGCCAAGAAGATTCTTTGTCCATTAGGAATGGAAGTAGAAAGAATACATGCATGTCGGAATGATTGTATCTGTGCATCAGTAAAGAGTATGCTAGCTTACATGTTTGTCCGGTGTGCAAAGCATCCCGATACAAGCGTAAAAATGACTCTGATGATGGGAAGGGCATCGAGGTGAAGCAAGGACCTCCTGCTAAGGTGATGTGGTATCTTCCTGTAATCCCCGTTTGAAGAATTTATTTGCAAACCGCAAGGATGCAAGATTGATGCGTTAACGCGAGCGCGTAAGAAAGACGGAATGATAAGACATGTTGCTGATTACGCGGTGGAGGAACATCGATAGGATGTTTGTAGATTTCGATGTGGAACCGAGAAATATAAGGTTTGGGTTGAGTACGGATGGAATGAATCCTTTTGGTAACATGAGCGTGACATAGCACTGCCCGTGACTCTGTGCATGTACAACCTTCCTCCTTGGCTGTGTATGAAGCGGAAATATATTTTGATGTCACTACTTATCCAAGGGCCGAAGCAACCTGGCAACGATATTGATGTGTTCCTAGCCCCATTGGTGGAAGATCTTGCAATCTTGTGGAATGAAGGGGTACATGTATGGGATGCGGACAAACGAGAGAACTTCACTCTACACGCCATGTTGTTCTCGCACCATTAATGATTTTCCCGCCCTTGGTAACTGTCGGTTGAGTATAAAAGGAGCCAAAGCGTGTCCGCACCGCTTAGATTATACCGAGAGTGTGTGGTTGAACAACTCATGAAAAAGCGTGTGTACATGCGCCACCGTAGGTTCCTTCCAAAGTATCACCCATACGCAAGATGAAGAAACAATTTGACGGAAAAAAGAGGATGACTCGGTACCAAGACCTTTTAGCGGAAAGAGGTGTTTGATATGGTCAAGGATATAAATGTTGTGTTTGGCAAGGGACGTAAATTGAGGAAGAACATGTGGAAAAAGAGGTCAATATTTTGGGACTTGCCTTATTGGGAGCACTTAGAAGTTCGCAATTGCATCGATGTCATGCACGTAGAGAAGAATGTATGTGACGGTTTGATTGGTCTCTTCTTGAACATTCCCGATAAAACAAAGGATGGTGTTAACGCAAGGCGTGACTTGGTCGCTATGAACATCGGGACCGAGTTAGCACCGATAGAGACCGATAAAGGCGGACGTACCTTCCTCCAAAGATGTTACACTGTCTAAACCGAGAGAACTGAATTGTGCAGGTCCTTAAATGGTGTGAAAGTTCCATCCGGTCACTCCACAAGCATGAAGAAACTTGTTTCCATGGAACATTTGAAATTAATTGGCATGAAGTCTCACGACTGTCATATGCTAATGACTCAAATGCTACCTATTGCAATTAGAAGTATTTTGCCGAACAAGGTTCGAGTGACAATCATAAGGCTATGTTATTTCTTCAACGCAATTGCTCGAAAGGTCATTGATCCGGATGGACTAGATGCTCTGCAAACCGAGGTGGTGACAACTCTATGTCATCTAGAGATGTATTTCCCTCCATCATTTTTTGATATCATGGTCCATCTCATTGTCCACCTTGTGAAAGAGATAAAAATATGTGGCCCCGTATTTCTACGTCATATATACCCTTTCGAGAGGTACAAGGGAATTCTGAAGTCCTATGTACGCAATCGATCTCGACCGGAGGGTAGCATCATCGAAGGTTATACAACAGAAGAGGTCATTGAATTCTGCATCGGCTACATGGCTCAGGTAGAGCCGATAGGTGTACCTCTATCTCGTCCCGAGGGGAGGTTTGAGGGTATAGGGACTATCGGGAGGAAAGCAATAACTCCGGATCAAAATACGTATGCTCAAGCCCATTTCATGGTTTTACAACACATGACTGAAGTGACCCCATATATTGAAGAGCACAAGGACATGCTACGTCAGGAGAATGCAGGCCAGTCAGAAGTTTGGATCACGAGACAACACAACCGTCAGTTCAACGAATGGTTGAAGGCGCAATTGACTAGGAGGTCGTCAAATGAAACACTACAATGGTTGGCAAAGGGCCAAAATTTACAATTGTGACATGGCAAGGATACGACATTAATGGCTACACATTTTATACAATGATCAAGATAGAAAGAGCACGGTCACGTAACTCGGTGTCCGCATAGATGCCTATGATTCGCACGGCAATACTGCTGGCCCAAGCTCGTACTACGGGCTTGTAGAGGAGATTTGGGAGCTTGACTACGTAATTTTCAAAATTCCTCTATTTCGGTGCCGTTAGGTCCAACTCCCACGGGGTGTAAAGGTTGACAAGTACGGCGTCACTACCGTAGACCTCGAATGTGTAGGATACAAAGACGAACCATTCGTATCATGAGGCAAGTTGTTCAAGTATTTTATGTAACCGACCCGCAAATAAGAAGCGTCATGTAGTTCTTCAGGGAAAAAGAAGGATTGTCGGGGTTGAGAATGTTGTGGATGAGGAAGAGTACAATCAATTTGATGATTTGCCTCCATTCGGAGACGGCATCAGGCTCGATGAAGAACAAGGCGATGAAGCAAGCTATATGCGTATCGATCATCGTGAAGGGCTTTATTTAAAATGATATAGCCAAAGTGTAATAAATGATATAGGTTATGCTTGTGTTTTTCATAAATGTATGTATGTTCCATTGTAATTGTAAAATGACTAAGGAACCCATGCATTGTAATTGTAAAATGACTAAGGAACTATGAAATAGTTATATTTATGGTTATGCTTGCGTTTTCATAAATGTATCTATGTTCCATATTGTAATTGTGAAATGACATAGGAACCTAGCTAGCTGCGGGTATTTATAGTGAACTATCACATGCGGTTTATAAAAAGAAACCGTCTGTGATAACACATCACAGACGGTTCTATCGATATAACCGTGCGGCGATAATATGATATCACGACGGTTATATATAGAACCGTCGCGATATATGGATATCACTGACGGTTATATATATAAAACCGTCGTGATATCATATCCGACGGTTATATTGATAGAACCGCCTGTGATAGATCATCTTTAAATACCCGCAGATAGGTGCATGGAGTCCGCCTGTCGCGATCTCTTGTCTCCACTCTGCAGCCCCGCTAGCTAGGTTTTGCTCCTCCCACCGCCGGTCCCTCCCGACGCCGCGGTCCCTCCCGACGCCGCTCCCTCCGGCCGGCGGTCCCCCGACGCCGGTCCCTCCCTCCCGACGCCGCCCCCCGACACCGCCGCCCTCCCGACGCCGCTCCTCCCGGCCGGTCCCCGACGCCGGTCCCTCCCGACGCCGCCGCTCCATCCCGACACCGTCCCTCCCGACGCCGCCTTCTCCTCCCGACGCCGGTCCCTCCCGACGCCGCCTCTCCCTCCGACGCCGGTCCTCCCGACGCTGCCGGTCCCCGACGCCGGTCCGTCCCGAGCCGCCGGTCCCTCTCGACGCCGCCTCCTCCCGCCGGTCCTCCTCATGCTTCACATGTTAGTTTTATGATATATATATGCTTCACATGTTATATGCTTCACATGTATTTTATGTTATATGCTTCACATGTATTTTATGTTATATGCTTCACATGTATTTTATGTTATATGCTTCACATGTTAGCTTTATGATATATATATATATATGCTTCACATGTATTTTATGTTATATGCTTCACATGTTATATGCTTCACATGTATTTTGTGTTATATGCTTCACATGTTAGCTTTATGATATATGCTTCACATGTATCTTGTTCAATGAACTTGATGCACTTGGTTTGTGTCACTTGATTCATAGAACTTTGACAAGCTGGGTCCATAGATTACTTGAGCTTAGTTTTTCTTAGAAGAGAGATGGCGTCCACACGGTCTTCGTCGTCGTCATCTCGGGTCTCACGCTCCCAAGATCGCGAAATCTAAGCGTGGTAGGAGTATCGAAATGGCCACAGTCGAATGACAATCACGGTGGTCTCTCGGGATGGGGTCCCTCTGGAACCGTCGGCAATCATCATTTCGGACTACTGCGGGATAATTGAAGGCAACGGTCCCCATCACCATAGCAAGTGGAAAGATTTGACAAAGGATCACAAAAATCAGCTATGGGAGGAACTTACAAATTGTTCGAGTTCCCAACAGGTTACTGTGGACTCGTGCAACGGCAGGCGCTCCTCGCGATGGGAAAAGCATGGAAGAATTTTAAGAGCACTCTTGTGACGAAGTACGTGGCCGAGGATGTCACGCCCTTCACGAAGTATCCTTTCGTGTCGCCGGAAACATGGGAGTCCTTTGTGCGGATGAAGACGACGACCGAATTTGAACAACAAAGTGCGGCGCACAGGACCTCTAGTCAAAAACACGCACCCTCACGGACTCGGCCTGCTGAGTGCAGCGGGTAAAATCCGCAATGGAGGATGCGGGATGAGGTCGCAATCCGATCGGAGGCCTCCGCCATTTGCGGGATCGCAAACGAGGCGCTCGAATCGGTTAAGAGCGAGGTCATCAACCACATCTTGGTGTCTCTTTCAAAAACCCCGCAGATGAGGAAGTGTCCCAACGCCTGGTAAAATATGTTAAACAGCATAGTTGTTAACACCTCTTGAACTTCATGGGTTCAAAATAACATGATTAATTGCCTCTTGCAAGAATCATTGACTACCGAATCTTCTTGTGGCTCCTTTGAAGAATATAGGGAGATAGATTTACTATCACAGCCTTGGGAAACAAGGAGCACCAGTGTCGCACACGAGGCATGGGGTTTATGTACCTTGGAGGCACGGATTTCCATATTACTCCGAGACATATAGGAGTAGGAAGAGATCCAAGGCGTCATCGCGAAACAAATAAAGCAGGAGCTTCGTGCTCAACTTGAGGAACAACTATCCGCCTCACTTCAAGAGCGGTGCGCTCACTTCGAGGAGAGATAGATTCGTTGCGGGAAGAAGCGAGACAAGTCCGCAACCAATCGCAACCCACTCCTAGTCTTGCGGTACCAGGTCCCCTCAACGTCGCGAAGAGCTGGCGTCCACCAATTTCGAACATAGCGACGACCGCTTACGTATTGATGACATTCGGTAATGTACCTCTTTAGAATGGTACATAGATCTCTCGTGGGCCTTAACTCATCTCTTGTATCGTTATGTAGGAGCCCATGCCTTGCGACCTCAAAGTCGGGCTTGTTGGCTCTATTCCGTTGATGTTGGGCGAGGCATGGTGTATCCATTCTTTGCCGAGGACGGTGCACGGTGTACAAGTAGACACCGGTTTCATAAAGGTCCGTGGATATGATTAATGATATTTTAATTCCGTCCCTCTTGAGAAGCCCCCAAGCGAAGAGATTAAGACATTAGGAATGCCGTTCACACATTCATTCGATGGCCCAAGAGGGACATCGTCCTCGACATGTCCGTGCCACAATCTTCACATCCGGTGGCCCAAGAGGGACGCCGCCTCGACTGGCACATCGGCTCGGTGGCTCCACCTCCACCTCCAAATCCAAGAAAGTCATTGCATCGGCTCCCGTCGAGGCGCCACCGAGAACATATCACAAGCGAGGCTCCAAGGCCTCCAAGGCTCATCGAAGAAAATTAAGCCGCGTCCGTGCCATGGACGTTTACTCTAGGAGTGTCGTTGGTGCGGACTCACAATTACGCCACTTGGTATGATTTGCAATAGATTGCATGCCCGGTACATGGAGAAGTCCAACATGAAGCCAAACCGCAGAGTGCATTCACTCAAATATAACGAGACACATTTCCTCCACGACCGGGCTACATCGTCGTGACATTCAAGATTTATTCTTACTATTCAATCTCGACGAACTCGACGCCTCACTTCTACGATCTTGGACCTTGTAAGTGTCTTGTACAATGAAGTTCTACATTCACGTTATACGATAAATGTCATTACTCTTTCTTTATGTATAGATACATGATCCAACAAGTCCGCAATCGCGACGACCGTGGGTTTCCTCGACCCTCGGTTGGTCTCCGAGCAATCTATCAACACGATGCATCCTTCGTGCAAGGTTACATAACAAGGGGATTGATTGCTCACACCGACATGGAGTACATCATGGTACCCTTCAACCAAGGGTAAGTACTTCACTAGTTGCCACACATATGTTTCATTTGTACTTTACATGCGGCATGAACTTAGGATTAATCAACGTGACGACACATAACTAGGCATCACCGATTTTGATTGTGATTGTACCAAAGTGGAGCAAGGTAATATACCTTGATTCCTCCTTAGAGCTACCACGACTTGATCGTGTGCAAGAAGTATAATGAGTAAACTCATTTCCTCCATACATAACTCTATTGTAATATTTCTTTTGTTTGCCACGGCGAGGCTAAGTTTTTGAATCACGTGGGCGTTTGCGATTATGTTGCCCAAGGAGGAACACACGACAAAAATCCAAAGACACGCTACGACACAACACGCGATTTCCGGTACCAGCTACAACACAACAATCCTATATCATACTTTGTTATAATGCCTCTAGAATTGACAATACCGATGTATGTAATTCTATTTTGCGATGCCACCAGCCTACGGCAGCGTATGTGGATTCTACGCTTCCGCCATATAAAGGAAATCATGGGTACTAAGATCAATGATCCGGAGGTTTGTCGGTCCTTCCAATAATTATTATTTTCTGATTATATATATGTATTTATATTACACACATGCTAATTAATGACTTAACATTGCTCCTAGCGACGGTGGTGAACTTCGACGAAAGTGCATATGATCTTGACAATCTCGTCGATATTCATGGAATCATCTCCCAATTCTTGCTAGCGAGAGGTCATAAATAAGAATGGAGAGTTCCACGCGCAATGGTGATAATTAGATGTTGAAACATTGGATTCAACTGCATAATCAAACAATTCTCCTTCAATTGAATTCATTTGTCGGATGTTGTGTAACGATTTTCATTCTATATATATATGTATGTGATCTGCGGCCGTTTGTTACATTCATCTGTATCGAATTTTGTTGTAATTTACTATGAGTTGCAATTAACTTATATCAGTCATTTATCTGTAATCATGCTCGCTTGTCGCTTTCAGAGGGCATGGCTAGCATATCCCGAGGCTAGCCAAAAGCGACAAATAAAATGGATGATGCACATGGTATCACGACGGTTCGTTGTTACAAACCGTCGTGGTACAATATCACGACGGTTTCAAAGAGTGCCGTCGTGGTGTGAATGATATCACGAGCGGCCTTTACAACCGACCGTCGTGATATACACTAATATCGCGAGCGGTTAGTAATACAAACCGTGCGTGATATTGTGTATATCATGACGGTCTTGATTATTAACCGTCGCGTGATGAGCGGTATCACGAGACGTTGTTTAAACAAAAACCGTCTGTGATAGTTTGTATCACAGACGGTTAGTAGTCAAGACCGTCTGTAATGTGAGTTATCACAGACGGCTCAGGAACCGTCTGTGATAACCACCAACTATCACTGACACCTAAACACTGACGGTTCAGGAACCGTCTGTGATGATGGTTCCGAACCGTCTGTGATAGGGCTGTCTGTAGCAGTGTATATTACAATCAATCTGTAGATTTCATCTTGAAAAACACCCCGTTCAAAATATAGTTACTGTAGAAAACCGAAAAGTAGTTTTTAAAAGCTAAAAAAACTATACCCTATAATAACCCTACTATGTATCTTTCTCCCTTATATTATTGACTATAAAAGAAGACTCCACAGTAAGCCACATCATTGTCAAATTAATAGCCACTAGGTTGTTTTCTTGGACTCATCACATGCATTAAGGCCATGTTCAAATTGCTGTGGCTTTTAGCTAATTGTGAGAGAGATTAGGAGAGTAAGGGATACTCGTGTGAAGAAATCACTCTATTCAAAATAGCTCCTGCAATAACTTATACAAATGACTTATAAAAACCACTTTAAGAAACCACTTCGTTCAAAAGCTGACTTATAAAAGGCAAAAGACAGAAGCTGATTGAACATGACTACCACCGTTTGGCACCATCAATCGTTCCAGCAGTTCACCAATGAACCGTTGTTTTTCATTGTTATTTCTTGTGCGGTGTTGCTTCCAATTTCTATACCATTCTATTCACTGTAAAGAACTGCGCCGACCGGCTGTGGCGTCTGAAAAACTACACCAGCTGTGTGAAATGCGACATGGACGTGGACATGTGGTGAGAGCACTTGCTAGCCACCTGTTGTGGAGAAGAACGTGTAATTTTCATAGAGAGAAAAGGGAGCTCTTGGGCCGCTCGGCCCAACTAAACAAACGTGTCTAGAAAGAGGGGCAGGCGGGGGGAGCCGCTGTCCTAGCCAACATCTCGCCGTTGACCCTCATCCACTCTCCTTCCTCCGCTCCTTCCTCCGCTGCTCCCCTACATGCACTGTCGCCCCTGGTTGCCTTTGCTCTAGAGCCGTTGCCACCTCGCGCCCATCCACACTGCATGCCACCACGCCGATTGTGCGTCGCCACCAACCACACACCGCTCACCGCTCGTGCACTTCCACTCGTAGTCGCGCCACTGGCCACTCCACCTGCGCTGCGTTGATCCAGTCATGTCATCGCCCAAGCCGCCGCTGCCCTGTTCCTCTGTGACATACGTCATATTTATATATATTTAGCCATCATTTTACCCTTATATTTTTTCATATTTTGGAACCATTTATCATTATTTACATACTTTTCCCATATTTAATTGCTCCAAATAGACCATTTTACATTTTTTTCTATATTTTCCACAGGCTGGCGTGTTCGAGACGCATAAATGACAAATTTAGCATTCCGGGACTGCTCCGTACAGATGTGCGTGTCGTCACTGATGCGTATGATCAAACCGCGATGAAATCGGACTTCCAGAGGGCCAGAACGGAAGAAATCTCATTAGGGAAGGACCTGATTGTAATTCCTGAAAACCTGAAGGGCTAAAACGCAAAATGACAATTCCCCATTCCGGACACAAACCCTAGCCGCAATCTGATTTCGGCCGAGCCTGGCTTTCCCTTTTCTTGGCCCTCTTTGCTCCTCTCTTCTCCTCCGATTCTTCTCCACCTCCGGCCGGCGAGGCAGCCGACTCATGCATGCCACCATCACCCCGCCGCTCCTCCACCTCCGCGCCACCTTCTCCTCCTTATCTTCCCCCGCAGTACCTCTCTCTGCTGCCTCTCTCCACCACGCCGACCTCAACCACATCTCCTCCATCTTCCACACTCAGACCTCCCATGAGGCCGAGCCTCTCCTCTTCTCCCTTTGTCTCCCCCTTCATCCTCTGTGCCACACTACTGCGCCGCCACCCCTCTTCTCCGGCCTCCGCGCCTTCATCCCTTCGTCGCTACTCCCCATCGCCGCCATCCTCACCTGTTCCTCCATTGGATCCGCCTCTCCGGCCGCCTCATCCTCCTCTCCGCTCTCCTCTTCGGCGGCTACGCCAACCACTCCTTCACCGACGGCCTCATCGCCTCCCTCCACCACCGTCTTCCGCCGATCTTCCTCTCCACCGACACCGCGACAACCACTTCATCGACGCCGGCGACTTCTTTAACCTCTTCACCACCTCAACTCCCTCCGACCACCGTCCTCGGCTCGACAATAGCCATCCCGACGCCATCACCGACGACCGCGACCCAGTCTTCTTCGACATCGCCACCTTTGCTACTCCACGGCGCCGCCGACGCTACAACCTCTCCACCGACGACAACCTCCCAGATCGGCGCCGCCGACAGCCTCATCCTCTGCTCTGCTTCCTCTACTCTGCTCTACCCCTCGGTTCATGCTCCAATCCTTCTTCCTTTCTCTACTTGCTGTTCTCAATTATCGCTTTACTAAATTACTATTAGTGATTGTTAATTTCTATTGCACTGTGGAATAATTTCTGAGATTGTGATGTGTGCATGAGATCAGTGGATATGTTCTTGAGCCCTGTTAATTTGAGTTCTGTGATTGTGATATGTGATCTGTGCAATGTGCAATGTTTTGTGTTCTTTATGTAAGTTAAATTCATTGGCAATTGCTTAGCAACTTGATAATGATCATTTATGTCTGTTGGGCATTGAATATAGTGTTAGTTGTCTATTGTTCCCAGTTCTTGCTTTGTGGTTATATGTGTTAGATTGATTAGCATCAATATGCTGTTAGGTTAGTGTCTGTGTGTTTCTGTGATCAATTGTTAGTTTCTGTGGATCTCCTTGTTTGTGTCGTGCGATTTAGCGAGTCGGCGACCGTCTCCCTTCCCTGTGCTATCTCGACTCTTCTCTTTGCTTCTAGTCCTCCCCGTTGCTTCTAGACTCATTCTTTTCTTTTTTCTGCGGTCTGTCGATAGTTAGGTCGAGCGATCGTAGTTGTAGTTTGTTATGTTGGCGTGTGTCGTCGTCGTCTAGTTAGCCGTCGACCGTTTCCCCTCTTTCTCTCGACTTCCTCCGTCTTCTAGACTCCCCGGTGCTTCTCGACTTCTGCTTCGCCTCGCGGTCGGTAGTTAGTTAGGTCGTCAATCGGTGGTCGTGTTCGTTCGTGTAGTCGTTAGTGTCGTTTGTGCGTCGTTCGTTTAGTTTCTTGTTGTGTCGTTCGTTCGGTCGTACGATGTTCATTCGTACGGTCGTTCGTTCGTCGTCCTTCGATTGTTTAGTTGTTTGTCGTTTCATCCGTGCGAGTTAGAGCTCGTTCGATAGTTCATTCGTTCGACTGTTTTGGTAGTCGTTATAGGTTTAGTTCTCCTCCGTTTTGTTTGACCTGGCTTTAACTTAGCACCGGTAGACTCAGTCTAGTCCCTGCGGAGAACACGACACTCGTCGCTATTTCAGTGGCAACCCGTGCACTTGCGGATGTGCTATTTTTGCACGATCACTCTGCCGTGTGCTTGTGCCGAACTCTGCCACTAGCTTTAATCCCTCTGCGCCGTGCTGCCTTTGATTGTGGCTTATGCGCTAGAGGAAAGAGAGCAGCGGGAAGGCAAGGTCCCGACGAGGAAGAAAGAAGAAGGGGGAGACTCTCGATTTCTCATTCCTCTCTCTCTCTGCCCGGTTGATTCCACCTTCCTCGTCGGTCGATTATCTCTCTCTCTGCTTGGTTGATTCCACCTTCTTCACCGGCCGTCAGTGGATTTCACGATTGAGCCCAACTTGCATATGCCACAGGCTCATGCGACAGCGGGGATATTGAGCAACCATAGCGAGTGGTTGAGCTCGGCCATAGGTTTGTGCGATGGTGTTGGACATGAGTCTGCGGCGACCATGGTGCACTGCTGAGCATTGCGGGTTCGTGAGGTGGTGGTGAACGACGACCTATGAGTAGCCATGGTATGGATGGGCCAGCGGAGGTAGCTACTCGTGTGGGCGAGCGCGTAGTTCCAGTGGTGACACGGATTTGTTGTCAGATGCTATGAGGTGGCGATGCGTGGTCTCAGTGATTGCGTTGGTTGAATCCACTAGTTTTGGGTTCAAAATGTTTGTGCAATTTTCTAAAAATTTGGTTGTCTAGCGTGATGGGTTGCGGTGGCATGTGACAGCAAGGACGGGCTGTGGCCATGGTGTCTTGGCTACCATGTAGCTGTAGGAAAGATCGATGGCAAGTGGGAAGGCTAACAGTTGTGTCATCCTGGCAAGTGACCACGACAAGCGGTCATGCAGCCACAAGTGAGCATATCAAGGATTTTTGCTCTTGTTTGATTTTTTATGAAGCTAAATGTAGTATGTTGATAAGGTTTTATGTTTAAGTTTTAAGGTGTTTCATAAGGTTTTATAATTTTTTTTGTAGTGGATTCATGAAGTTGAAAGTTTTTTATAGCAGATACATGAAGTTCAATTCTAATTTTAATGAGGTTTCATAAGGTTTTTAGTAGGTTTCATGAAATTTTATGAGATTTTATTACTAAGTTTCATGGTATTTCATTAAGTTTGGTAAAGTTTCAAGAGGTTTCATGTCTAAGTTGACTAAGTTTTATAAGATTTTATGTCTAAGTTTTATGATATTTCTTGATGTTTCATAAAGTTTCAAGATATTTCATGCCTAAGTTGACTAAGTTTCATGATATTTCATAAATAAGTTTTATGACATTTTCAAGAGGTTACATGACTAGATTTTATGGTGTTTTCATGCGGATTCGTGACAAAGTTTTGTGAAGTTTAATGAGTTCATATGCCCAAGTCTCATGATTATGGTTCGCAAATTTTCATGAAGTCTCAAGTTTTATAAAATTTTTATGAATTTTTCTATGTCAAAGTCTCATGATTGAAATTTATTTTTGAAAATCAGTTGAAACTTTTGTAAAACTTGTTTTTCCAACCAAGTTTCAGCTATGAAACTCGTTAGAACTAAAAACTGACTGAAACCCCATGATTGTTTTGGATTTTTGAAACTCGGATGAAACTTGTGTGAAACCCATTGAGCTCATTTGTTTTTTATTTGAAAATTGGGATGGAACTTGCGCGAAACTCATTGGAACTATTTAAAACTTTGAAATTTGTCGTTTGAAACCAAATTGAAACTCTTGTAAAACTTTACTTTTCCAATAAGTTTCTGTGAAACTTGTTGTAGCTTCTAGTTTCCGATGTAAAATTCGTTAAAGCGCTACACAACTCTATGAAGTATGTTCAAAACTCTCTGAAATCTTGTGAAACTCATAAAACTTAGATGAAATCAGGTGAAACTTATCTATACCGTTAGAATCCTTTCTAGCGGGACACCATGCGCTAGAGTCCCCCAAAAAGTAATAATCATGTAACGAGTAAGAAAATAATGGATGAATTACGAGATTCTTTTGCATAAGCTACTGCATGAAAGCTTTGCCGCTCCAATAAAGATAATGAACAACAGATTTCAGATCCTTAACAAATACACACTTTGGACCACGAGATATTCAACAAAAATTTGTAATGTAGAGTTGGTTCAATTAAACAACATAGGAAGATCACAGCGAAGATAGAATGCATTAATAGCTTTTTTCCATGGGGTTGCTGAGCGACGATGAAGTCGAACCAATCTTCCCGATGCCTCTCAAGCCTATGGTCTGTCATGAGTTGGCAACAATTTAGTCACCGAACTCGATTGGGCTGAAATAAACTAGTTTATAGTTGAAATTGCATTGTAGCTGGCTAAAATTACATTGTACCTGATGGTGGCTTATTTGGCGTAACTAAATTTTAAAATTTTAAAAATAAAAAAATAGGTTAGCCCATCACGGACAATGTAAACGAATACATGAAAAAAAGAACCGGCAAAAAAGCCAAAAAAGCCACAAAAAGATGAAATTTATGAATAGTAAAAAATAAATCAGAAACCAGAAGCTCAAGCCAAAATGAACGGAACGTAAGAATGCTTGTTGTGTTAGGATGTAGTGCAATGGACGATTTGGGCGCACAGGCCATCCAAACATCAAAAATTCCTACAACCAGCAACAATTGCTGATACCATCTCCCTCACCGTTCTGGACCTCAACACCTCCCTGTGGCTAGTCCCAGTCATTCCACGCTTCACCATGACCTAGTTCCAAAGTCCTGCAACCAACACCAACAACAAAACATCACGCAACACTGCACAATACAAAAGTGTCATCAATTTGCATAATCAGAATATATCAAACACAACAAACCAACTGGTCTTAAAACAAATTATGACTACTTTGACGCACAAGACGTAGGTACTCGTAGCCCATGAAGTCCTACCAGAAGTCTACGACCACTCAGCAGACTGCTACGACCATCACATAGGTCATTACGATCATGAAACAGATGCTACGACCACGTAGCAGTCGCTACGACCATCACTCACAGTGGCTATGTCTTTACCGAACCTGGTCGCTACGACTTATGACTATCGATCACAGCCAGGCAGAGCTACAACTATCGATCACGACCAGGCAGAGCTACGACTATCGATCACGACCAGGCAGAGCTACGACTATCGATCACGACCAGCAGAAGCTACGACCATCGATCACGACCAGGCAGAGCTACGATTATCGATCACGACTAAGCAGAGCTGCGACTATCAATCACGACCAGCAGAGCTACGACTATCGATCACGATCAGGCAAAGCTACGACTATTGATCATGACCGGTAGAAACTATGACCATCAAGTCGTAAGATCTCCTACCAACCACCAAGTCATAAAAGCCCCTGCCGACCACCAAGTCGTAAAATCGTCTACCGACCACCAAGTCGTAAAAGCCACTGCCAACCACTAAATCGTAAGAGCTACTACCGACCACCAAGTCGTAAAAGCTAATGTCGACAACCAAGTCATAAAACAAACTGTCGACCACCAAGTCGTAAGGCAAACTGCCGACCACCAAGGCGTAAGACAGACCGCCGATCACCAAGTCGAAAGACACTCTGCTGACCACTCAGTCGTAAGACCTCACAGACAGAGAGCTAACTTCTGCACAAACCACAAAAACCAAACTCAACCTCTACACAAACTCTAATGCAAAGGTCAATTACTCATCACAAACATGGAGTGACCTCCACATGGTCTCACAATCTCCTCCTTGATGAGTATATTGACAAACACAGAAAATACATGAAGATGAGTTTATTTTTTTTGAAAAGAAAGGCGGGAAGTCATTAAAGCCACACATGGTCTAAAAGAAGTGAAGAAGGAACTCATGACCATGTTGGAAAATTGTGAAATGGAGCAAACAACAAGAAATAGCAAGTTTTCTACAAAGGGCCCAAATCATACCTAAAACCTCACAAAAACCCAATCATGCTCTTGGTCCAAAGAAAAGAGCAATCACTCACCATGACCATTTTCATAGCAAGATAACTAAGCATTTCCCCCCTTTAATGCTTTTTTCTCTATCATTCTCCCTCTTTTGGCAATAGAGTCAACAAGATGCATGGAAGAAAATAGAGCATGAGTGAAATGGAATGACTGTAATTTATTCGTTTTAAGCATTAGGAGCCATGAAAATTATCCAAAATGACTTTTCAAATATTACACCAAACTAAAATAGGTGAAAGTGCTATTTTAGATCATGACAAACCATATATTATCAAGTTAAAGCCAAATAAGCCATAATCTGAAATAAAATGGATTCTTTAACATGTTAAGTCACTCAAGATCATAGTCTAGTTAAAGGTATCCAAAGATGAGTCAAGCCATATCAATATTCTAAGTGGAACCAAGAAGCTATAATTGAGTCAATTTAAAGTGCTATAAGTTTAAAAATGAGATATTTTGTTCAAGTACATGATATCATTTGTATTTGAGCAAATTTAGCACATTTGATATTTTCAGAAATTCATGGTTGTCTTCAACCATTTTTTTAAATTTGTTTGCTTAGCCATGTGCTAGATCTCAAGTCTTATGCGACCACTCCAAGCAAGAAGCTTAAAGAGGTGATCTTGGTCATCCAAAACTTCCCCTGAGTTTATGCCTAGTGCAATGGCAAGCTATCTCATGAGAAAGAATTTGTGAGCTCAATTTTTTCGCACAAAAGAGATCTTTTTGCATTTTCTTGACTTAGTTCAAGAACAAAGAGTTAATACTAACTCATGCTTCACTAAAGAACTAGCATAGCTCAATCTAAAGCTCAATGAAGATTCAAGACTTATCTTAGCTTATTTGACATGGAATGAACCATAGGAGGATAACTAGAGCCAGACTAGTCATAAGATCTAACAAGACATGATTTAATTCAAATTGTTCATATTTACTCAAGCTAGTATGGCAAAGACTAGAATGCACATAGAAAGTCATGATAAATCTAGCAACCTAGCATAATTCATGGCACGATGTAGTGCAATCTAATTATGTCATATAGGGATAATAATCAGGGCTCCATGTAATTATATTACAATGCACAATGCTAAAATTAAATTCCATAAGATGCAAAAGAAAAATCTAGCTCTCCCTCAGCAATGAAATAATTTTGGTTTAAGTTGAGTTATGACATCATTAAATTCCAGAAAATCTCAAATGAACTCTTCCTGAACCAAATCAATAAACAAGAGGAAAGAAGCTTGGAAAGAAGGAAGAAATGGTAGTCCTTAAAGCATAGACAAGGTACAGAGAATACTATAGCTCAGGCTGGCTCTCATCTACCCTATATGACTCTAGGATTATCAACTGGTCATCTAATACACTAGGGATTAAACACGTTCCCTATCTACCCAAGGGGGGCCAACTCTTGTCAGACCTAAAAGAAGTGAGTGAACTCAACCTAGTAAGAAGAGGAGCAAATAATAACAGCATCATAGGATCATAAGATGAGAGAAAGAAGTCTAAGCAATTGAGAAAGAGAACCACTTTAGTCTATACTAGAAAGAGTAACCCAATGAACCCAATGGAATGCAACACAATGAAACAGAAGCATATGAAAAATATAATACATAAATGCAAGAAGCTCCCCCTCAAATTAATCCATAAGGACAAACCACCCCAAGCTCTCCCCGCAAGGTCGTAAACCTCGAGCTATCTAAAGGCTTGGTAAAAATGTTAGTCAACTGGTGGTCACTTTCTACAAACTGAAGCACTACGTCACCCTTCTCCATATGGTCTCTAAGGAAATGATATCTGATATCTATGTGCTTGGTCCTGGAGTGTTGCACTGGGTTCTTAGCAATGTTAATGGCAGAAGTGTTATCGCAGAAGACAGGAACACTATCTATAACTAACCCAAACTCCCGCAAGGTCGAAGCCATCTAAAGCACATAACTACAGCAACTAGCGGCTGCAATATACTCGGCCTTTGCGGTGGACTGTGCAACACTGTACTGCTTCCTAGAGGACCAGAAAACAAGAGAAGTCCCAATAAATTGGCAAGTGCCAGAAGTGCACTTCCTATCTATCTTACAGCCAATAAAGTCTGCATCGGAGAAGGCTATAAGAGAGTATTAGATACCATAGTCTAGAGTAGCTCGAAGGTACCTGAAGATTCGCTTCACCACCTGGCGGTGAGAGACGCGAGGAGAAGCTTGAAATCGAGCGCACAGACACACGGTGAAATATATGTCTGGCATCGAGGCAGTGAGATACAAGAGAGTCAATCATGCTGCGGTACTCCTTCTGATCTACTGGCTCGCCATCCTCATCTAAATAGAGTGAAGTTGATGAAGTCATCGGGGAAGACACTGGTTTTCCCTCACTCATGTCAAAGCATCTCAGGAGGTCTCGGGTGTACTTGCCTTGATGCAAGAAAGTACCCTCCCAAATTTGCTTGATCTGGAAGCCGAGGAAGAAGCTCAACACGCCCATCATGCTCATCTCAAACTCTGTCCTCATGACATCAAAAAACTGAGAAACTAGAGCATGAGAAGAGCCACCAAAGATAATATCATCCACATAAATCTGGATGAGTAGAAAGTCATTGCCATGCCTGCGAATGAACAAGGTCTTATCTACCTTACCTATCTCAAACCTATGACTCAACAAATAGGACTTAAGCCTCTTATACCAAGCTCTAGAGACTTGCTTAAGTCCATATGGAGTTCTAGAAACCTAGAGGATGTCTAACATAAATCTCTTCCTCAATATACCCATTGAGAAAGGTACTCTTGACATCCATCTGGTACAACTTGAAGCCCTTAGACGCTGCGAAAGCAAGCAAAATCCTAATGGCCTCTAGCCTAGCTATAGGGACGAAGTTCTTCTCAAAATCTAAACCCTTAACCTGGGAGAAACCCTGAGCTACCAGTCTAGCCTAGTTTCGAATGACTAGCCTATCCTCATTCTGCTTGTTTTTGAAGACCCACTTGGTTCCTATGACATTATGACAGCTAGGGGGCTCAACAAGCGACCATACCTTGTTCCTCTCTAAATTTTCTAGCTTCTCATACATGGCATTGACCCAAGACTCATCAGAAAGGGTATGGTAGACATCCTTGGGCTCGAAAGAGGCGACGAAGGTAGAATGAAGATAGAAATGAGACAAGCCAGATTTTGAACGCTGACACGCTAAAAAAGATATCCAATGATCTGCTCCGAAGGATGACGTCTCTGACTATGATGGGGAGGACCTGGATGAGAAGAGGAAGTGACCTCTACCTCATGAGCTGAGAAGGTAGGAGCAAAGCCACTAGCTCCAGAAGAACTGGAAGGAATAGGCTGATCTCCCTGAGGCGCGATGGTAGAAGCAGGCACCTCAAGGGAAGGATGAACTAGATCATGTAAGGAACTTTCATCTCCATCCTCCTCATCATCTACAAAGATGGTCTTGGACTGTATTACTGAACCTAAGACATCGGGCCTAGTACCAGGATTGGCCTCATCAAAGGTCACCTCACAGGTCTCTACCATCCTGCTAGATTCGCAGTTCCAGACCCTGTAGCCTTGCGAAGAAGTCGAGTAACCCAGAAAGATACCATCACATGAGCATGACTCAAACTTATCTAGGTTCCCAAACTTCAAAATAAAACACTTGCAACCAAACACACGAAAATGTGAGACACTAGGCTTTCGCCCATACCTCAACTCATACGAAGTGCGATGCAAGTGTGCCCTCAGAAAAACTCTGTTTGAAACATGGCACGTGGTAGCTATAGCCTCAGCCCAAAACTTCATAGGTGTAGCATATTCATCTAGCATCGTCCTGGCCATCTTGACCAAGGTACGATTCTTCCTCTCCATAACGTGATTTTGCTGAGGGACGTCCAGAGAAGAGAACTGATGCTCTACACCTGTCTCATCACAGAAACTCTCAAAGTAGGAATTCCTGAACTCCGTGTCATTGTCACTACAGATTGCTCAACAGACAACCTACTAAATAATCCCCGAAAATGACTAAAAGTCTCATCCTTTGAAGCTAAGAAAATACCCAAGAAAATCTCGAGAAGTTATCAACCACGATAAGAACATACCACTTCTCACCAGCCGACTTCACTCTAGCTGGACCAACAATGTCCATATAAAGAAGCTGTCCTAGTGCATCTGTCATAGTCACAGTGACTGGGGGATGAGAAGCAGCAACTATCTTGCCATGGCGGCAAGGAGCACAAACTAAGTCTTTGACCATCTTGAGTTTGGGCAGACCACATATGAGACCCTGACCGCTAAGTCGAGTCAAATGATCAAAGCCAATGTGACCAAGTGTCCTATGCTAGAAAGAGAGATCATAAGACTCTGAAGCAATTAAGCACCTGAGAGAATCACCAGAAGACTCGACAAAATCAGCACGAAAGATCCTCCCAAATCTAGAAACCCCACAAACAAGACTTCCCGAAGAATCAAGAATTTTACAAGCATTTTCTTAAAATGTACCTCGAAATCGTCATCAGTATGTTGAGAAAAAGATAACAGATTATAACACAGCTTACTTACTAAGGCAACATCCTTAAGAATAAAAGAATCATTAATGCACATCGTACCTTTAGCGATAATGCGACCAGAAGAGGCGTCTCCAAAGGTGATCTTCTCCTCACTTGGAGCACAGACTAGGGAAGAGAACCAACGAGAGTCTCTGGTCATGTGTCAAGAACAACCGGAGTCGACAAGACAAACATCCCCCTTCCCAGCCCGATGAACCTGAGTCAACGAAGGAACAACATCCGTGGCTCAGTACTGGGGTAAATAAGAACAGATTTAGGAACCCAATACTGAGTCACATGATGAGCAGAAGAAGCAGTCACAAACATAAACAACTGACCGCTAGCTACCCTACGCTCTCCGCCTCTTTCAAACTCAAAAGGTCTGGATACAGACCTAAAGCCTTTGCTAGGTCCGACCACTATTGAGGAG
>JAYGGG010001085.1:0-45588 GCA_036346245.1 Bonia amplexicaulis | reverse complement strand
AATAGTATCATCGACCGGTCTTAATCTTTTACACGCACTTGCACGTGATAGGACGAGCATACAGGTATTGGTACAATATCTCAAGTCTTCGTCGTCTAAGAGCATCAAGTTCATCTACCATAGCGGTGCCACTCGAATGGGAAATAGCCTCACGATAAGAACTAGGCTCAATGACGGAGAGAGCATGAGCGGTCAAGTAAAACCAAGACGATCGGAGGTCGAAAGGATGTCCGGTCATGGATGGCGAACGAGGAGCATCATCGGAGGAATCGAGGCGTCGGTGTTAGCAAGATACCGTAAGATGGGTCGTGAAGAATGAGGATGTCTAGAGTAGTGCACCCCAAAGAAACGAGATGGTGGTCTTTGTAGAAGCAAGAGGTGGTCCTCGAAGGCAACACAGAGGTGAAGGTCGAAGGAATCACGGAGATAGGCTAGAGGAAGAGCGTGAAAGGGAGAAATGGGTGAAGAGTCTAGGAGAGACAACCGGAGATCGTCTTGATGGTGGAAGCATGACAAGGAGCTAAATATCGATAGAAGAAAGGTTGAGATTCATCAAAGACAACATCTCGTGAGATCCTAATCATCGAGCGAAGGATCATAGCAGTGATAACCCTTATACTCAAAATTGTACCCAAGAAATAAATACTCAACCGACTAGGTCGATAGTTTGGTACGCTCACGAGGTGCAGAGGATAAAATAGGTGATGCCAAAACACGAAGGTGATGTATTGGGAGCTCTAGGTAGAGACACTCTATAGGACGACATTCTTAAGAGCGTGGAAGTCGCATATTGATGAGATATGTAGCCGTACAAATAGCCTCCACCTATAACTGTGGTGGAACGTGAGAGGAAAGGAGAAGAGTGCGGCGGTCACAACAAATGACGATGCTTGTTCGGCAACCTATTACGAGCATGGGCACTAGGACAAGAAGATTGATAAAGAGTGCTCTGCTCATAAAGAAATTGCCTAAAGGCACTAGAATAGTACTCTCGAAAATCACAACAAAAATACGATAGAGGACTCAAAGCGAGTACGAACCATCGTGGCAAAGCTACAATAGATCGCAAGAACCGACCACAATTAGACATAGGGAAAAGCCAAGTGAAACGAGAATAATCATCAATGGAAATTACATAGAATTTATGCCCGCCTTTTGAGATAATAGGCGCAGATCCCCATACATCTGAATAAACTAAATCAAAAGGACAAGAATACATTGACTCACTAGAATGATAAGAATTGTAGCTACTTGCCCAGCTTACAACCCTGACAAAATATTAACGTGTCAACAGTAACACGTCCAAGAATACCCTAACGTACTAATGAAGAAAGATGGGACCCACATAGATGTCCTAAACGGTGATGCCACTCGCAAAAACTCCATAGGTGGTGGCGGTAGTTGCGTAGAGGCAAACGTGGTAGGAACAACAAGTGGATGGAAGGTGGAGGCAATCGAGAATGTAGAGACCACGATGATCCTACAGTACGACCGGTCCCAAGTACCATCCCTATAGTGATGGAAAATTATCGCCAACCGTTCTCGAGGGTTCTCGCTCGGTCATGGTTGCTTAATCAACCGACCAAAATGATCTACATGTGGGAACATCTGCGACTTGTTGATAGTCAACTTTCAAGGAACATACGACCGACTCGACAAGGAAGATGATCTTTACCGGATATGATAATAACTTAACCAAACTCTATGACAATACATGAAGAGATTTAGTCGGTTCGCAATTCTATCTCTAAAGTTACCGATTCTTCATTATCTATACATTTAACACCGAGTTGAGGAGTAGGCCATTTACGGAGGATATCGCTATGAACCCTCCACGAACAATCGTCGAATTATGGTTGGTGAGTACACCACGCTTGGATACGTCAAGTAGAACAAGTCCATTGATCAAATAGAAAAGATCCTCAATCGAACCTTGAGAAAAGGAAAGCAAAGATAAGAAGTCACGAAGAACAAGAAGAATCATAAGGCTAACACAAGGAAGTCCTCGCAATCTCGAAAAAGCATCTAGGCAAGTAGGATTATTCCGGTCGAGCAAGGGAAAGGCTTCATTGATAAGTCCAAGAATAGCAAGAGATGGCATGGCATGACCTTCACAACTATCGTGCCTAGCGAAGAAGCTTGAGGATTATTACTCAAATAAGGGACCTTTTTCTTCTATCTAGGAGGTCGAAATCGAGCACCAAGAAGGACAAATATAGAGATGGGAAATAGAGTATCAAGAGCCGAACATACCATTGATTTTATCTTTAGTAGATCAACCTCATATGAGTTTAGAAGATAGATGAAAACCATAAAACACAAGGTGAACCTTGCGATGCTCCAATTGCGTCAAGCCTTCCAAGTAGTCGAAACAACCATCTCCTTCAAGAAAGAGGATTGCTCCATCCCTTCGACTCGATCGGTTGGTTCCATCTCATGGAAGGGTCCAGTGATAGACGAGGGCATACAAAGCTAGCACCCAGATCGTAGTCTGGTCGCTAGTCGCTCCCTTACATATATTGTGCATCCAATCTCGTCCAAGCTTATGGGCTTGCTTTTATTGAATGGTGGGTTCTCCTTTATGTCTGGACACTACTACAGAAAGTCGTATTACAGATGGTTCAAAAACGTCATCACAGACGGTCAGTAGAATAAACTTACAAACAACTAAGGAACTTTTGAAATCTAGAGTACAAATGCCTTAGCAACAATATGTGCTTCCAATGGAACTTCACCAAGGGTTCACCTTATAATTAGTGTGAGTCATCAAATGTAACAAAAGGAGCTAAAAATTTGTGCTTTATTCAGTCTTAGTCCTCAAACTAGCTAGTCCACAACTGCTACAAAGCTGCATCCTGAGCAGCTATGTTCCTAAGTTCATCTTAAGAGAATTTCACATAACAGAGAAGAAAATTCATGTACATCTTGTTCCTTACATATTTTATCAATCTAGCACTATTAAAGGCAGACATGTCCAAAGAAAAATCAACAAAATGGTTTAACTACAGAGAACTCATTGCATTGTAGCACAAGAACTTGGCATGCCACATCACTTTTCTGTAACCCCTTACCGGACAGAAAAATAAACATTAATGTGGTACAATGCTACTCTCTCTGTCTAAGTGTAACATCCCGGCCATCCTCTATACCTAGAGTGCTACCATCATTGCATAATTTTATCATTTTTCAACAACTGATAACTATTTTAACCAAACATTATTCTATTCATAATGTAGTGACCACTTACATCATATCACTTTAAGCAACTATTCTAGCATACTAGTGAGGTTTAAACATACTAACAAAACCTGATATGTGAAGTGTTGCTAGTACGTGAATTTATTCATATACTACTCCCGTCCGTGCGTACACCTTCACTGGTCACCTAAAAAAACCAATAAAGTAAGGATAAGCTCGAAGACTCAACAAGTATATAATAGAACGATAAACATTACCAAAACGTGTAAACAATTAACCAGCCTTAACATACTCCGCATACATTATCATGTTCATATTATCATTCTCATGTTCCAACATTGTCATACCATTAGTGCAATACAACACTACTCTATATGTTCATTTGTTAATCTCATTGTATATACCAGTATTGCCGAGTAAACACTCGTTGATGTTTACCCAAATCTTGGGCCCGCCCTTATTGGCACGGGGTCTCTCCACTCCCATAGAGGCCTACCGAAGTAAGTCTTAATATCACTTCGGATTAGTCAACTAGTTTTACTCGTAGTTAGAGACTTTCTCACTGCCCTCACACTTAAGTGCACATGATGCAAATGCAGATGTCCATTGTCATTATCATTGTTATGTTCATCAGTATTACCATTGGTAGGGTGGCATCACTGCTCACTCTGTTCCATTAACATTATCATCATTATATCGGCAACAATATATCATGTAAACATCGCAATTCCACATAAACATCATCATATCATGTAAACATCGTATATTTCATAAACTTTACGGTCTATCACTCTACCATACACTTGCTTGTTAACCGAGTGAAGCGAAACGACGTGCGGACGACGTCGATCCCGAATCTCCACTTAAACAAGCAGTTAACCCGACTCAAAATAGAATATCGACACATGCGCTTAAATGAACATCTTGATTCTACACATAAGACCCGACGCTGACATAAAACGCTCGGAACTAAAAACCCGATACACAGATACCAACTTTTTTTCCTTTTTTCCTTTTTCTTTTTGTTTTTTTTCCTTTTCTTCTCTCTCTTTTTTTTTCTTTCCTTCCTTACCCAGTCTTATCCCTTCCCATTTCTTCGCTCTCTCTCTCTTCCAGGCGTGGAGCAGGCGCATGCAGGCTTCGGGCACGCCGACCGTGGCTCGCCGCCGGCCATCGGTTCACGGTCGGTGAGCTCCTCCGCCACCTTCCCCGCAGCGCCGCCCTCTACTACTCCTCTAGCCCCTGGCCTCTGCTCCTATGCGCGCGCGGCAAGGGCGCTCGGCGCCGTCAACCGCCGGCGCGGCGCCGGTGATGGGCTCGGCCGCCTCCTCGAGCTCACCGCTCCCCGCGGCGCCACCCCTACGCCTTCGGTAGTCGGTGGCCGGAGCTCGCCGTCTCGGGGCCATGGGCTCGCAGGCCCGGCCCGCCGTCGCCCCCTCCGGCTTGCCGCCGCCGGGTTTACCGACGCCGCCTCCTGCCGTGGCGCCTTCTTGGCTCGGGGCGGCCAGCGCCATGGCTTGGCCCCTGCCTCCGGCGCCACTCCTTCGACCTCGGTGCTTCCGATCGTTGCCCCTGCGTCAGCCACGGCCGCCCCTCGGCCGCTGCCACCCGCCCGCGTTCTCGGTCTTGCCGGCCATGGCTTGCAGCTCCGGTCGACCATGGCCGCCGAGCGCCGCTCTGACTCCTACTCTCTCTAAGCGTTCATTACTACTTATGCCTGGGTTCATTCTCCATGCATGGTTTTTAGGAGGCGCAAGCGGTGGTGCACAAGGCTTGCTTATGGCGGGGCTCGAGGCCTTCCCGTGCACCGGGGGGCACGGGACAGCTATCGGGAGCGCGTAGCTCGCTGGTGACGGCACGCCATTACCACAGCGACCTTACCTTTGGTATAATCCTTACCTTACCTCCTCCCTTCTACTCCTGGTGCATGAGCGTGGTGGATGGTGATGCTTTTGGTGATGTTCCAGTGGCTGGTGGTATTACCTGAACTTACCTTGTGCTGGTTGAAGGGGATGGTTTTGAGGGAGTGGATCAATGGGGAAAGAAAAGGGAAAGAGATGGGGATAGCTACTCTCTGGTGCTAGCTCTAGTGAGAAGGGCTTTCTCTCCCCTTTCGCTGGCTTTGCTCTCTGGAGGAATTCTTGGCTGAGGGAAGAAAATGAAATGAGGCTTTGGTGTGGCTGGCCTGTGTTGAATTTTTGGCTTAAGAGGGGCATGGGGCATGGTTGGCCAGGCTTCTCCCTCTGGTTTTGCAATGACCAGAGTGCCCCTCACATATCCTCTTACTCCCTCTCAAGTCGGAGGGTTTTAAGGATCTTTTCGTCCGAAAGGTGGGCTTGCATTGTGTTTTGGGGTTCTTTTCTACTATGGCAAGTAAGTCAGATTTTTCGTCGGATGATGAGAACCCAAAATGCAAGATGGTGCCGATCGGCCGAGGACGGTCTGCAACCTCAATGAGCGCTACTTTTATTCGGCATTCTAAAAACCGATGGGTTTGGCGGCAAAATCATTTTATTCTCCTTTGGGTTGTTTCATTTCTCACTTTTCTTCTCTTTTGTGTTCTAGTGGTATTACACAAGTTTATAGGGTGTATCTTTTTAATAGCCTTGTTCATAAATATAGAGTGTATTTCATATTCCAATGCAAAATTAGTGCAATGCTCTCTTTATATCCCTAATAAATATGCAACTTTATTTGTTATTCTCTGCATGTATGCATTGAGTATAGTGTTTAAAGATAATAATTAGGGGTAATCTAGCCATTTTTGCTATCTTCTTGGATTATATGTTATGAGGAAATATGCCTTATAAACTTGGTGGAAGGAGTAGATAGGAAGCTGTTGGGAAGATTACAAAGTTCATGGGTCTAATTTGGGAAGTGGTACAAGTTTATGAATCTCCAGTGCAATTAACTCTCTTTTTTCACATTTTCCTCTTTTGTGGACACCAGATGCAAACTTACTACATATCAACTAATAACAACTTATTGCATCTATGGCATAATTATGGCACATTGTTTCGTGAACACTGTGTTTTCACAAAGCAATTGTATTACCCAAAACATCATATTGAGAAAATAGAATGCCAAGTAATGAAATATTCTCCAATTGTAATTATAAACATCATCTCATTTTACGTAAAAAGGTGCAGAAAAGGACCTTGTATGATGGAACTTTAATCTTTGTCCGGCACATGCAAAGTGAAGATAGGCAGCACCACTTATGAAGTAGTAAGAGAGAGATTACTGTTATCCTAAAATTTGAGAAGAAACAAGTCAGTCATCAAAAGAACAAGCTTGTCATTTATCAAGTCTGTAACAAGCCAGAATCAGAATTAAAATAGATTGTGCACAGGAATGATGGTGGCATAAAGTTCTTTTTGATGCATACTGTAGGGGCAGAATCCTGAAATTTTATATTAATAACAACTAGACGAAACAGCACAGGATAACATACACGAAACAGCAGAGAATACAGCACAAAACAAAAAACACAAGTAAACAATAAATGACAGGTGGAAATACAATCAATACCCAACGTCGGACATTGACCACTCAGACAATTTATGCTACAACGAAACTCTATACATGAGTCACATGACGGCAGTCAAGTCACAGGTGTAAAACCAAACGAGAGGAACCAAGGTATCGCTTGCATGAACAGAACTAATGGAGTGCTGCAACACTAAGATACTTCAATGCCATGAACAAGTCACACGTTTAAGAATATACCTTGAAGTTAGAATGGATCAATCTGATGCCAATGGTTACCATCAACTTAACTCAGGGGCAATCTGGTTGTAAGTACAAACAATGTTTGACTCAGTTGGTGGATAGTGAATCTTCAAAAACATGCCTTTTAGTTGATCGTGGGAAGTCATCTCCTCCAGAACCTTATCGTCAGAGATCAACTTAGAACAGTGCTCCATTTCAGCTTTTGATAGCATGTTCCTAACATTATTGAACTCGTCTTCTGTAGAGAAGACCAACTTGGACAAGCGATCCTTTTCTGCTTGCCTGTCATATTTGTCACCTTCACCTGTTCCATAAGTTATTAAATTGTATGTATATACAAATTTCTTCTGTCCTATCCTAAATGCTCTGCTGATAGCTTGCCTTCCAACAGCTGGGTTCCAAACAACATCTAGAAGAACAACTCTTGAAGCTCCTGTTAGGCTAATCCCTTCACAGCAAGCTCTTGTGGATGCAAGTAACACCCTCGCATCACTATCTGGATTATTGAAAACTTCAATTGAAGTCTGGCGATATCTTGGAAGGATCTTCCCATCCATTTGGAGAATCTCCTTCCCTTCTCTCCATTTGAAAAATTTGCGAAGATGTTCTTTTATCAGTTCTAATGGCTGAATAAATTGACTAAAAATCAATACCTTTTCTTTCAGTGCTTCACACAAACGAACAACTTCAATAACAAATCTTGTTTTTACCCCTTCATAGGGATTTGACCTCAATTTCTCAAGCATAGTTTTATCAATAAGTGAAGCTTCCTCTTTAGACATGTTGATGGCAGTTACAAGGGAAGGATGTGTGGAGGCTAAAGAAATAACATATTCATGTTCAAAATTGTTACCAGACCCAATGTTTTCCACCTTTCTAATGATACTCTTTTGAAGGGGAAGAGGTTTCAAAACAATCACACTCTCTCTGAGCCCTGGAAGAGTTCGAAGAATGTTCCCATTATGGATATGAACGAATGGTTTCAATATTGATCTTACTTTCTCTGCATTATCATCGGTTACATTACTAGTTAGTGAAGCCCAAACTCCTTTTTCATATTTATCAGAAAATTTATCCCGTTGCTTCTTTGAGACGTAGTGCCTTCGACCCAATCTTGTTTTAGTCAAAAACATTTCACCAAACCTGGGCCTTACCAAACAGAGTATATTGTAAAGCTCAAGAAAATTATTTTGGAAAGGAGTTCCAGATAGAATTATGCGCTTCTCAGTTTTAACTTTTCCCAATGTCTTCCAGATGACACTGCGTTCATTCCTAGGTGTGTGCCCTTCATCTAGAACAAGCAAACCAGGGTTGTCGAGAAGAATGCTTCTTACTTTGTTTTCTTCAGTGCAGCCAGGCTTTTCAGATGTTAGTTTCATATATAGACCATAACTTATTCCAAGAATACCATGACCTTTGTTCCACGAAAGCAATTTTACAAACCTTGTCAACTTTTCTGTCCGATGCTCTTTCTTTATTAACTTACATATGTCTCTGTCCTCTTTCCCAGAGTAATCCGCAGTGTTGATCATATGAAAAGGAACATTGACATTCCATTTCTTGAACTCCTCTTCCCAAGCAAACAGCATCCCGCGAGGCGCAATAATCACTGGCCGGCAGTCTGGAAATACCTTCATATATGTCTGGATAAACACAATAGCTAAACGTGTCTTTCCTGTCCCTGGGGCGTGACAGATCACACATCCTCCAACAACATCAGGCTTAGCACCATGCTTCAGCTCATCAAGCCTAATATCACCGACTAAATTTGTCCACATAAATTCAAATGCTTCACGTTGATGCTGATACATAGTACTAATGACGCCAGGAATGAGATCCCACACCGTTCCATAAAGATGGAAATCTTGAGATTGCCCGTCGCCGCTCCCTGGTTGTTCGCAAAGATCATGATACATCAACGCATTCTTCAAACCAGAGGAATTTCGCCATATAGGTTTCTCTGCAAAATTGGACACCTGGAATGAAAGGAGTTACATGATGGAACTTATTAACTTTGTGTTGCAGAAAGTGAGCTAAATTCGTTGAGAGAATACAAAACTCACCAATGATGGTAAAATGAATCTAATTTCCAGATTTACCAAGGTGCAGTATTTGCATCTGATTCCTATTTGCTCATCAATAATAAATTCATGCTTCCCTAGAGAACAAGGTGCTGTAGGAGCAAGTGCAAAATCTAGCAGATTGCTCTCTTCTTGACCCTACAAAACAACAAAGCTAACCATTTCAATTTGGTTGCCTCAACTCGAAGATGCCACAAATTAAAGCATATCTCACAATAGAAAGTCTTGGAGTATGAAACATAATATAGTTACGATTGACAAGAATCTCCTGGATGTTACCTTCAAATGGTGTTCTGCTGTTAAACAGAGATAGCGTAAAGGAATGTTTAGTTTCTAAAAGAATGAACAAATGTTTCTTGTTGAAGAATAAAGAGTACATATTTGCCAGTAGCATCAAGTATGCATGCGTGCTATGTATGTGTGTGTGAACGCGTTAGGTTTTCATGCCAGGGTTGAGACTATCATTCCCTAAAAAGCGTGACATTAAAATACTGGTAAACGTTTAACTTTGCAAATTAGACAGAAGTGATGATGAAACATCTAACAAAAACCTGTTTTGAACACATCTGGTTCTTTTGTCTGAGAATATAAGCAGTAGTGCAATAAACACATAATACAGACAGGTTGCCATGCTTCATAATCAAATCAATACCACTACAGAAAACAAAAGAATGACAGCATCTGCAATGTCAAAGACAATAGTCATACTGCAATACAGAAGTACCTCATCATCATAATAGGTTCCAATATTCTCTGACTCTAAAGCAAAGTCAAAGTCAGCCCACAGCATACCCAGTGTAGCGTCTTGCTCTGGCCTATCAGTTGGTATAGGATCTTCATCCCCAAATGAAAACACCAATGGATGCAAATCCTTGAAATTATACTCAATCCGAGGGTTCTGGTCAAAAGGAGAAGGTTCTCCATCTTTATTGTTACACATCTTATCCATCAGAAGCTTCATAAGAGACTGCCGCTTTAGCATGGTTGAACGGCTGGATTTCTTGCCAGATTTTAATGATGTATGCTTCTTTTTCCTCCCAACTTTGTGATCGCCACCTCCTTGAAATCCATACCTTCGATTCCGACCGGAACGCGATGAGTTGGAATCGGAGTCCAAGTCCCGCTCATACAAACGACGGTTCTTCATTATCCCAAGCTTCAACTTTTTCCTCCTCTCAAGCTGCCAAGTAAATCGCGACAGCTTCTGTTGCTGCGTAATCGTGTCATTGCCCACCGGGCCTTCACTGCCATATTTCTCAAAGTTGAGTGGCCGAATAAGATCAACCTCTGGATCTTCATCCTCCTCCCACTTGAGACAATATCTTACAGTATCATCAATTATCTCATCATCGGATGAGTGAATTCCTTTCTTGTGTTCTCTCCTTTCAGCCTCCTCTTCTTCCTCTTCATCATAACTACCACTATTGTCATCGTCATCATTGTCATCCTCCTCCTCGTCTTCCAGTTCGACTTCTGTATCATCATCATCCCCTTTTGGCTCATCAGACAATGCCTCAAAATATGTATTGTACGAAAACCTATCTTGCTTTATCCCCCACAATGACCGAGTTCTCCATGCAACACAAGATGGCACAATTGGTTTCTCTGATTGCACCAGCGGTTTCCATTTCAAGGCATTACTTGCATCATTGAGCACTTTGACTTCCTCATCAGAATCAAGAATTTCTATAAGCAAGCTCCCGTGGTTAAAACCCAGAGTTCCTTCTCTCTTTGGCTTCACCTCATCTTTGATAACCTCTTCCTCCACCTCATGACACCTCACTCCACCAAGAACAACCTTGTGATCCACCAAATCTTGTGTTGCCACCTTAGCGTCGTCATGCATTGGTTCATACATGCCACATTCATCAGCATCATCCATAAAATCGTCATCATCAAATTCCACCTCATCCTCAGCTTCCCAATCCACTCCATTTGCATCCAAATCACCACCATTGCTGTAAGCACGAATGACATCCCCGACCAGCTTTTCCTCCAACATCTCGTCGTTGTAGTCATCTTCACAGGGTGCCACCTCCTCAGTCATCACATCCGCAATTGATACCACCTCCCTGTTCCCACAGTCCTCCGTGTCCTCCTCATCCACATCAAAGCCACCATCTTGGCTACCACCCTCGTTCTCACCACCTTCCACTCCCTCCTCATCGCCTGATACCACCTCATTCATCACATGATTCAAATTCAAAACACTGACCTCCCCATTCCCGCGATGCCCATGAATTCGATCTCCAGCAGCAGCGCTGAGATGCACCTCGTTCCCCTGATCAATGCCACATGCGTCCCCCGTGCGAGACTCGCCATTCTCATCATCTGAAGCATCATCGGCTCGCCCCCTGTTCTCGCACCCATCAACCCGTGACACCTCCACCCGTTCTCCACAAGCGGGCGCCTCCGCCTCCGCCTCTGCCTCCACCTCGTTGCCCTTCCGCTCCAGAGCCCCATCCGCTGGCTCCGAGGCTCGCCACGAGCGCCCACGATGCTTCCCTCTCGACGCCGGCTTCGAGGCCGCGGCGCGATTGCTCCCTCCGGGGCCCTCTGTCTCCTCGCTCAACCCCTTCCTACGCCTCTTCCTCCTCGGCGCCTCCTCCGCCACCACCGCCTGCATCGGCAGCCTCCGCGATCGCGTCCGCATCGCCACCGCCCCGGCAGGCACCAGCGGCGGCGCAGCCGAGGAACCGCGCCTGCTCGCAGCCGCCGGCGCCGCTCCGTCGTCGCCGTAGTCGTCGAGGTCGATGACGACAATCCCCGCGTCACGGCGGCGCGCGGAGCGGTCCATGCGGGGGAAGGCTTTGCGACGGCGCGGGCGTGGGGCGGACTGCGGAGAGTCGGGGTAGATGATGCTACGTAGTTTAGTGTAGGGCCGTAGGGGTGGGGGGTTTATGGCACGGGAGCATGACGGATGGGCCCGGGAGGGCTCGGGTAGCAGGGCTCGGGGGGCGGGCCCGGTGGGCCCGAGCGGACAAGGAGAGAGAAAAGCCCGCGAAACGGCGGCCGGGCCGGAGTCCGAGGAGGCCGGATCGGCTGCGGCCGCGATGTGCGCTGCGTCGCACTGTGGCCGGATGCTGCCACGGGAGATGAGATGATGCTGATGCCCGTCCCGTGTCCCCTCTCTGGCTTTTCTGGAGCTACGCGATGCGAATCCCCTGTAGTGGGTTCTTCTTCTGATTCTTGACTGCTCCTTCACTCAATTTTCAGCTGTTTTTAGAAATCTTAGATGCGCGTAAAGCCGTTACTAGTGCCCCTACATTTTAGCTGTGTCATTAACAGGCAGTTACTTGTGATTCTTACTATAGCGCAATAATCTTAGAGACACCGTAGCAGCAATTATACGTTACAGAGTTTATGTTATAACAAATCTATTTAGCAAGTTAAAATCATATGTGTTATGTAACTAGCCTATAAAGTTTTAGTAGAAATCTTTTTTTTTTATGGATTACATCTTAACTAGTGTCTTGCTTTTGGGTGATTTTGAATCGTCCAATAAAAAAACCATTTAAATTGATTGTAGAAGTATGTCAGCTGCAGCGGTGCCGCTAGAGTTCACAATAATACTTTTGCTACTATTCTTTGCCGTTACACCTACAAACTATTGTTTGCCTCTGCCTTTATTGAAGTAAAATACATAAAGGATGTTGTTTCCTTTATCACAGATGACTTTGTCTTCTATTAGAAACATTAGGGCCCACAACCATGAGATAAACATGTTGTCGTAGTTCAAAGATTGTGAATGCATTGGAAACAAAAATATATACATATCTTATCTTTGTTATAAGAATTTGAATTTCCAAAAGTTGAGGCATAAAAGCATTGCTCTACTCGGTGTTGCTTACCATTTTTAAGGCACATATGTAGTATGACTATTGTCTAGGTGTCACCTCTAGAACTAGCAAAAGTATATTTTTTTCTAAACATGGATACACCTTATAGTGAAAAATTATCCTTACTTGTCTCTATTATAATATTACAAGTAATCTTTAATATATAAGTTGAGCGCATACCTAAGGAACAAATATATATAGAACTTCTATGGATTCACATACCACAAAGAGTGCTATTTAGTTAGGTCCATCTAGTATCACAAGTTCACGTGCATTTACTGCATACATCACCTCTAAAGTTAGCAAAAGTATCTTTTCCGCAGGGGAATTTGTCCTCTAGCGGATGGATTTTCATATGACATGCATTGAAATCAACATCTTACCTACGGCCCCCATCGATTCTCCTAGGCACTTGCATGTGTTTGTGCCCTCGCTGACAACACCCGAGTTTAACATTGCTCATCAACCATTAGGTTAATGATTTCCTCACAGCATCACTAATAAACCTTTCTTCGTTCTTAAACATGTTCAAGTTTAAATATTTTTGCTTGTATCTTTTAAATTTTAATTTTAACATACATATTCACTAATCAGTAGGATCCTTAATTTCCTACTGTTAAAAAAAACATGTTCAAGTTGGCAGGGAAACAAACCAATTATTCTGAAGTGTTATTCTTTTCTATAGATCTAAGCTATCTTATAAATATTCTATGCATTTTTACGTGTCCTCACATCAAACACAAAAAGGCTTATGACCCATTTAGAACACAAGTTTTTTGCTGAATTTTTTCATTTTTCAGCGTGATTTAAACTACATATGAAATTTCTGGGTTCCAAAAAGAGCCTTAATCGATTATACATATTGATGCTAATACCACGTGCTTAAAAACAGATAGCTGGTACACTGGCACACCCGTCTCATAGAGAAAATGAACAGTAATTACTTAATTTGAGCTCAAGAACTACACGAAACCTAGCTTAGAACGCACAAACATGTCCATTCGCTTATCCCATCCCAAGTATCTCTTTCAACAAAATTTCAGTAAGACATCTGAACACACAAAATTTACCAACAGTTCATAGTAAAACAAAATTCTCTCTCTCTTTTCTGTTTTTGCCAGCCATGCATTGTTACATCGTCTTACAGGAAGATGTGTCAATATAATATAAGCCTTTCTTGGTTACAAGAATTACTGTACTGAAGTTGTCCGACTAAACAACACCCAAAACTCAATCCATACAAGGAGAATGAAAATTGACACCGCAGAGAATTTAGGACCAGACACTCCGTCACAATCTTTGCAAACACTTACAAAGAAACACATCCTCACAGTAGCAAACCCATGTATCCAATAAAGATTGCAGATTTAGGAGCCTTCCTTATGAAAGTCGGCATTTATAATGGCATGTTGACTCCCCGTGTAAATTAGCATTATATCACTTCAATTTCCTCTTCATGAGCCGGCTGGGAAGTTAAACAATAACAGTGCAGTTGACTGTCAGTGAACTTCAGTGAAGTTTTTATGGCTTTCGTGGAACTGTCCCCCCAAAGAATATTTAAAAAAATCAGCATGCCAGTAAGGGGGGAAAATGGAGCATGTAATCCTCTTCCTTTTACTCTGTGTATCCAAATTCTGGATCCGTATCAAGTTTCCGTTTTAAACGTGACTTGTCCGCACTGCAAAATAGGAGGTTAATATGTTCAATTATTTCACACAATAAAATAGTTGAGTACAGTAGTACAATCTAGCTTCATTGGTGATTTAAACATTGATACGAGTTCCATTCATCAAGGATAGTGCTGTTTACCTGTTTAACGTCGGTCTAGGAGCTGGTCGAGTGCCAAACACAGCTCCAACATCAACTGACATTGGTATTCTAGCACTCTGACCAGACATGTCATCAATGTGCCTTGCCCCTGAAGGATGTTCTTCCGGTTTGTCTGCCCGATGCATATTGCCTTCCATCCCTTCATGGGCAGTCACCCTGCGCAACTTTCTCGGCGGGGACAGCACAACAGGGCCATCCTGCAGGTTCAAGTCTGGTATCTTGTTCCCTGAGTCTCCCTTCGGCGGTGGCCTTGGAAGTTGTGATGGTTTTGTTGGCGCTGGTACTGATGAAAAGTACCTTAACACCAAATATAAACATAGTTTTGTTATGCATGCTAGTAAGAGAGAAAAGCTTGTGTTTCCAATCAATCACAGTATCGCACTGGCATACCTGTGTTCTAGAGCCTGCTGAGCAGTAATTCTTGCTTTTGGGTCATATGTAAACATTTTTGACAGAAGATCCAAAGCATCATCACCGGCCATCGGAAACAATGAACGAAGTGGAGGTGTAGAGACATATTGGTATTCCACATAATCGGAAGATAAACCATGTCTGGCCATTGAGAAGACTTTGGAGTTCCAAATGCTGCAAAGATCTTCCCAAGTTGATCGATGTCACTAGAACCCTGCAACATTAACTTTTAATGACTTGGGTGCTCCTTAAAGCTCCTACCATTATCACTACCAAAATGGCAATTGCTACTCATCGACTTAGGTTCACCATTCAACAAATGAGCAACCAAAGCATGGTTCTCTGTCACTCCCCAAAAGAATGTTACCTTCCCACCCTCCCCACTCTTTTTGCAAATCAACTTGTGTTCTTCTCATACTAGCACACATGCAAAAAGTTACCCCAAGTGCAAAAGATCAAACACGCCAATGAATCCAGGAAAGAAGGCCATTCATTAGAAGTAGCATCCTTAGGGGTTTAAGAAACAAAAGCTTACAAAAGCCATAGGCAGGAGTCCTATGTTAAGTGGTTATTAAACTGAAAAAACTTTACAGGGCTCTTATATTGGCAATATGAGGAAGTTGCAGATTTGCAGGGCAGGATTACTTAAAGCTACAGAGAAAAATCTTATCCTGAAAACATGTCCACTGAAAATCAGATATTTTTTAGAGCCTACTATATGGAGGCAATTAGAGATAAATCTAACAAATATTTTCAATCAATTCCAGCTTTGCACTCAGAAAACGACGGAAAGTGACATGAAAAGGCTCAACAAGGTTGCTTTCCTCGTATGGATAAAGGAATCTTCAAACCAGCAGATATATAATGAAGCAACTTTTGATGAGCATCTTGAACTTCTTAAAATTGACTAACATTGACACCTCTGCAGCTAGTAAGAACTCATAACTTGGACAAAAAGAAGCCCATAATAGTAAGCGTGTAATGAGGAGGACCACAAAAAGTAAGCATTTAATGAGGAGGCCACATACTTATTCCACAAGTATATTGGACTCTGCATTCTATATTTTTGGAAAATAGACAAGATAGATTGGGGCAAATTAATGACTCAGAAAGCCTGCAGCAAGATAAGAAACCTACTGCCAGAACTGGCCTTAGTAAGATGCTGGACCATTTCAATTGATTTAAACAGAAATATGGACATTATCATCAGCATTAGAATATTCATGTTATCTAGTCTCAAAGATAACTTAATATTTTTTACCTCGGATCAAATCCACAAAATTTACGTTGCAAGCAGAACGATGACCAGTAAGCAAGTTCAAGCTTAATTTTCAAAGGTAAAAGCACCCAGTAATCAGAACAGTATAGATTCGCTCAACTGAAAACCCTTCTCAGCCAAAATATGTATGACTATAACAAGTAGGTGACCAGCTCTATGCCAGAGCCTATAAAAAAACTATGCTTAAGGCAATGGAGAACAGGAATAACACAACCAAATAAAAAAAAACTATGTTACACAAGAATGGAGAACTGGAATAACACAAAGCACTAGTTCTACATAAAAGAGTTTGAGAGACTAATTCAGATCCATCACATGAGATTAAGGCCTACGAGCACATGCCGCAAATTCACCTGGCAAAAACATGGAGAAGGCAAATACAATGAAGAAATAGCACCCCGGTGAGAACCTAGAATGCTCAACACTTTTCTTCTCAAGCATAAGTTTCAAGAAGTAGCTGCCTTGCTGAAAACGATGACAGATTTCACATAAAATAAACAAGACTATAATATGAAAAAAAATGTGAATTTGGTGCCATTTTTTTATAACATTGTATGGCTGTCCATATATGTCAATTTTTAACTGTTGGAAAGGTCCTTCATATGTGCACTTTCGTAGGAATGCTATAATTTGTTTATTTTGACACATATGGCACAAAAGATGATTGAATGTTGTGGCTAGGTGCAAATACCCATCCCCTTGACACAAACTAAAGCGAAACATTTGAATACTCACAGAAGCAATTTTTTATGTTATCCATTAAAGTTATCTGTCCAATTTAATCCCTTAGATACTTCAAAGCAGTCTGATTGCAGGAACAATCCAATCATATCACTAGGGCCAGACCCTTTTCCAGTTTTTCCCGATTAAACCTACTGTCTGGTCCGGCTTTTAAAAAATATTTTGAGGTAAAAGTCAATTTGAACCGTGCAGGTATCACATCATCAAGGAACAATGAACTTAGCTGCAGTCATGCACATTGCATTCTCAGAGCGCACAAACATATCTTAATCCAAAATAGATTGAAATGAATAACCAAATTTACTTCATCGAGGAAACTAAGAGGTTGTTAAACCTGGAGAAACGGTCGCCTAAGAAGCAGTTCAGCAAAAATACAACCAGCAGCCCAAATATCCACTGCAGATCCATACTGCTTTGTGCCAAACAATAATTCTGGAGCTCGGTACCATCGTGCAAAGACCTATATGTGGGGGGGGGAGGTCAAATTCAAATGCCCACCGGCATCAAGATAATATAACTCTAGTGAAATAAATAAAATAGAAAGTATAAACAACATTGTGATAAGCTGAGAGGAGGTCCTTTAGATGATACTCATTGTTACTGAATAAAAACAATGGATTAACACAACTTTCAGATATGGTGATTCTGGAAGAAACTGCCGTTTCTAAATCAATAAAATTTAGGATCATTTCTAAACAGCTATGGTGACTCTGGAAGCAAATGCCCTTCCCAAATCAATATTTTTAACATTTTTCTAGCAGGATCATCCAAGAAATTACCAAACAAGCAAACTGCAATCTAAATGCTCACATACAAAGTATGAATCAACTGGAATATCCTGGAGATACGATAAGACCTTCCTCACATGTGTATATTTTGTTCCATCCAGAAAGTTTAAGCTTTTCTACTTTCTAGGAAAGTCGCAGCTACAACTAGGATCCTTAGTTGGTTTAAGATATTCTATCTTTTCACATTAGCAGACAATTGCTACTGAGAGGGCTAAAATAGTTCTCCAGATTAGGTTATATTAGTTAAAAAAAACTACGAATAAATTTATATATCCCACAGTACAAATTATTATTGTTATTGCAAAAGAATTACACAAGATCAACAAATATTGCCAAGCATGTGTCGTGTTTTATGGATAAACAGAAAATTAAAGCCATCAAAACCAGAAATATCCACATGGCTCAAAAGTATACACAACATAAGAAATAATAATACTACTTGACGGAAGTGCATATTTTGTTCCTGCGACCAGCTTCTGGGAGTTCCAGGACAGAATTAACTGAATGTATAGTACATAATTATATCAAACCTGGTGTGTGAAGTTCCGTTCTGGACTCCCAAATATGCGTGCTAGACCAAAATCTGCAAGCTTGAGCTGCCCATCAGCGCCGATAAGTAAATTATTTGGTTTCATATCCCTGCAACACAGTTTGTGTCAAATATTGCTTTCTTTAAAAGAAACTAGCAAGATAGTAAGTACCTGTGTAACACCCATTTCTTATGGCAGAAGGCTAGACCTTTCAACATCATCTGAATATAAGATTTGGTGTCAGCTGGAGATAATACAATGTTCCTATCTCGTATGACGGCTTCCAAGTCAGTCTCCATGAACTCAAATACAAGGTGCAAGTTTCCCTTGTAAGGGAAAGCATCAATTAGCTCTATAATATTAGGATCTTTCAGCTCCTTAAGCAGTTTGATTTCCCTCAATGCTGTGAAGTTCACACCTTCCTTGTACTTCCCTAGCCGGATTTTCTTGATCGCAACTGTATTCCCAGTCTGAAAATAAACAACAACCAACAATTTGTGAACACTAGCTCAAACAGACTGAAGTGCCACTATGAAATCTGAGCAAGCAACATCAACACAGGGAGAGTAAACTGTCGCAACACTAAATTCACAAGCGTTGGTACTTGACAAAGTTAACTTAAAAGCACTGCAAACACACCCTACATCTGTTGAATGAAATCTAATACCCTAGGTCCCTAGAATACACAAATACATGAGTCCACGGCAAATAACCCTGCTATCCAATGGAATACAGGCGCAAGTCTACTACAGCCTCCTATCCATTACCCTAACCCCTTTCACATCAAACAGAACAGCCCGTGATTTCAGTCATTCGCAGCCCACGATTTCAGTTATTCGCTACAACCGGGATGCCAAATCCAGCACAACAGCGTCAACACTGCCAGCTCAATCAACACACTCCTGGACGAGACCAAGTGAATTCCGTTCTCAACAGGGCTAATCACGCATGGTGGGTGGGAGACCAGCCTTGCCTGCCTCTCCTAGCCAATTCACAGGGAGCCCAGCCGCTCAGTGAGGCGATTACACAAGCTACCGCGACCCAAAACCCCTAACCCCTAAGCTCAACCGCACGACCACCTGCCCCTCACCAAGCAGATGGATGGAGCAAGGGTGCCAAACTAAGGACTAATTCTCGAGGGGCGCCCGCAGATCAGCGCCGCGAGGGTTTAGGGGGCGACCTCGGTGTCGATGGCCTTGAAGACGACGCCGTAGGTGCCCTCGCCGAGGACCTCGCGCTTCAGGTAGCGTTCCGCCACGCGCTTCACGCCCGCGTCATCGTCGCCGCCGCTCGCCATGGGGCGGGCCCCACCACCACCCCGGCGGCGGCGGCAGCAGGGGGAGGGTGAGGCGCGCGGTCCCCGCGCGCGCCGGTCGCGGGGTGGACACCGCCGGAGAGGGAACGGAGGCGAGACGGAGTGCGGTGCTCTCTCGGCTGCGCGTGCTGCCTGCCGTTCGGCGCCGGCGAAGAACCTTATGCTCCTGCACACCCTTATTGCGGCTTTCTAGGTAGGGATTGTTCTGCGATTTCATCTCTGCTCTTCCCCCCTCCCCTCCCTCTTTTCGACCGTTTCGACGCCCATTTGGTTGGGTAGGGTGGGCAGGTGGCTGCGCTGGATCGGGTTAACTGGACTGGACCAGCTGCTGAGGTTTTTGTTGCTCCGGACCGTTTGAAACGCAAGCAAAACCGTAGATGGCAGAACAGAGGAACACCACGTTTTCCCCCATTCTTGTTGAGGGTGAGCGAACACAAATTGTTCGTTCAGTGTTCATGGGTGGGTTGGTTTCCACTTGTGTTTTAGCTTTTTGATTTGTTGCTACAGTAATTAGCTTTCAAACGGTATATCTTTTTAAAACGAAATCTATAGACAGATTATAGTAGACATTGTACTGAGTTCAGCTATACTGATCAAAATCGTATGCAACTTTTTTCTCTACGTACTGTCTCTCACGAATAGCCAGAATTCAAAAACTATAAGATAAAAATAAAAACCACAGCAAAAAAAGCACCTTATATTTCTCTTGCGGGACGATGTAAAGTGCTGCCTAAAGACATGTTCAAGGGAATAAATTGACCCGGAAACATTTTTTACTGTTTTATCTTGATCTAAGTTTTATTGGATATAAATTTATGAAATGAAATTCCGTTTATATGTATTTAAAAAAGGGTATTTGGCTTGTGGCTAGGGTCAATGTGTTTTAAAATGTTGTGTAAGGAAGCGAGGATTGCTCGATTGGTGGAAGGTGTCGTCCAACATCTCACTTATCCGGGCTCTAACTTGGATGCCTACCTTCTTTCTAAGTGAATACTAAGCTCTTAACCAAATTAAAAAAAATGAAAATGCTGTGTCCTATCTCTCTCACGAGGAAAGTTTGCGTATCATTTTGAAGTGTTATAATGGCCATGCTAAAAGTTTGTTGCCATGCTAAAACTAGCTAAGTGTATAATGGCAGGTGCTTTATAGTGCTAGTGGAAGCATGGCACTCGTTTCTCTTTTTTTAAAAAAAAGTAGAGCAAAGGTTTAAATACAGCAAATTACATAGTGTTGATAAATATCATCCAAATGTTTTCTTCCTAACTATCATCCAGATTTGTGACTATTGAATTAGAGATTCAACGACCATAAATTCTCTCCCACCTTCCCAAAAAAAATCACCCACTCCAAAAAAAGAGGCCGTTGGATCTCTAATCCAACTGTCTCAAATATGAATGATTGTTAAGAAGAAAATATCCGGATGATATGCACCCAATTGCATAAGATGCTACTCTTCTCTCAACAACTCCTAGAAAGTAGGACCACATCCCTTCTCTCTCTCCCAAACCATGGTAGCTTCGGCAAGTCACACTGACCCTCTGCAAACCATCGGCTATTCTTCCTCTCTCGTCCACGGTGGATGAAATTTATCGCGGACCTGTGAGAGGCTACTATCAAGCATGAAGCATCGTAACTGCATGCTCTCACAGTGAAGAAAACCGCGGTACAGAAACCGTGGAAGGTCCTGTTCTTTTCAGCTTCTAAAAGCTATTTTTCGGTTTTTCTACAGTAACTAGCTTTTAAACGGAGTATTTTTTTCAAGATAAAGTCTACTAGTTAATTGTAGTACATACTTTACTGACTTCATTTATATTGGCAAAAATCGCACGTGAGTTCCTGTTACTCTGTAATCTCTCATATAAACAACTTAAAAATCACAAACCGTAGCTAAAAGCCACAAGTCGCAGCTAAAAAGAACAGGCCTGAAGAGGTTCGCGTCGGCGTCACGGTTGCACCGAGCGCGAGGCAAACCCGCACAACGGCGAGCCCAACCAGCCGCGCGCCTCCTCACTCCCGTGATGCCTACCCATCTCCGCTCCACCGCCTTGCTGCCCGTCAAACTAGGAAGTAGGCACGAAACTTTCTCCTGTGCTTGCAAGTGTTGCTGTACTTTGTACTAGTTTACTTGAACCGAACTTTTCACCAGTTGTCCGGTTCTTTTCACCATGCACGATGTAGATGGCAGGAAGTTCAGATCGCATGGCATTGAGCCTGAGCTAGAGGCAAAGCTGGATAAGACGTTCACATTTGCAGGTGCGCGATGCGACATTTTGACACGGACGTTCAGGAAACCACAGAAGAAGAGAATAGTCGAGCAAGATGCCGGTGATCCTTCTGCACTAAGTGGAGATACGGGCGTTTATGCTGGGCTTATTCGTAGCTTATGGTTTTTGACTTTTTGTAGCATGATACTATTGGTTAAAGCAACTTGGTTTTATGGCAGTCCAGCGAGTTTTAGGTAGACAAGCATTTCTGGTGAGTTACTTTCTATGGGGAAGTTTGCCAAAAAAAAAATCCTTCTACAATTGATGCATGTGTGCTTAGGTTGCTGCTTACATGTAAATATAGTGCGGTAATGCACCCATACAATGATAAAAATGAGTTTGCATATCTTTCAAAGCTGACTTGTCTCCTCGAAAAAAGGTTCCAACTTCCTAGAACAGATATCAAGCATGGACTTATAACTCTCCCGCCCAGAATGGCACGGAAAGGGCGTATTCTCCATACCAATGGTACAGATGATACAAATTATGAGCACTTGCTATGCCAATACACTGATATACTCCACCAGTAGCAAAAATAATGCAAATCAAGGATAGAAAATTTATTTTGCACTTATGGTTTCCCCTTGATCAGAAGCTATGGAATTAGCTCCATTCACTGCGCCTGACTTGTGACAAACATAAATGAAATGCGACTCTGGATCTTTAAGAACATAGTCAGGCGGTAGTTGGCCATCCACTGTCAGTGCAACTTCCTCCATGGTGAGCTCTGGAGCACTGTTGCTCCATTTCAATTGGTATCCAGGTGTGGCTGTGAGCAGAAAGAATAGATTTGGTGTCAAGGTCTATATAAGAAAAATAAAATTATTATGCCCATTTACTTGTTTCAGATTTTTCAATTAATGTTGCCCAGTAATATCAGTCAAACAGGAACTTTCATTATTCAGAGTTTCGTTTGGAGTTTCAAACATTTTTTGAGTTATGCGAACTGAGAAGTAATGGAAGCAAAAAAAATAGCAGTTTTGAATTAACTGTTTCCATTCAATGAAGCAAATACTCAAACACAAGAACATGTTATATCAGAGTAAAAACACTATTTGGGCAGAGTTCTCCCTCTTTAGACTAAATACAGGGTATTTCAAACTTACCCATAATGTATAGTCCAATTTTCCAATGGCATCCGCCTTGGTTCAAAAGTGACACTCGTTCCTTTGGAGCACCATATGTTATCTGCCAAAGAACACTATCTCATCACAAAATCATCTAATAGGCATTCATTGCAGAATAGCTTTTAGTTTTACAGGATGTACCAACATGTAGATCCCACCAGGCCTAACAAGCCTGAAGAGGCAAAATACGATTGAAAACAACTAAATGCATCAGTTGGGGATCAATTGGTATGCAAAGAGTGAATAAACTTTTTATGCCTTACACCTTGCCACTTCTGCTAGCATTTTGGAAGCACCATGAGGGGCATCATCACCACACTAAAATATGTAATAACAACACCGGTACCATAAGATCTTTTCATGCCTAATCAGAAAGTTGAAATGTAGTTTGCTCAACAGACAGCTTACCATCATAGCATCCAAGGTCCCTACAGAAAAAAGTTTGACAAAATAACTGGTAAATAGAGTTGCAAAAAAAACAAATACCATAAATGGATAGATTTGGATGAGCTTCATAAAAAGATTTTTCAAGAGCACTAACATATGAAACAATATCAAGTGCTTTGGAGTGAATATGATGCTTACCTTTATCAAGGACACAGTCAAATGATTCATCTCCAAAGAAACTCATGTCCCTAACATCCATCTGCATATCTTAAAGCATAACACCCAAGTAAATAGACTGAACATAGAGGTCATAAGTTACGAAAATGAAACTATCAGCAACACACTACATGTAAGCTGTGGAATATCCATGTGTTTCTCTCTCATCTGATCGATAACTACGGATGAAATGTCTATGTTTACTATGTCCTCATAACCATCCTTCACCATGTCCTCCGACAAAACTGCCCAAATCAAGACGAAAACAAGATTAAACAGCATCGTACAGTGGATAATAAGTGTGTAACATTGCGACAAGATAGCTTTTAACAACAGAACTATTAGAGTTGCTTCAGCAAGACAAATCTTGCACCGCATTTACCACAGACGAGCAACCCAAGTAACGCCTAGTTAGCAAGCATGATGAAGACTGTATCCAGCATGAAAATTCGTAGAACAAGTTGTATCAAGGGAGCACTGAACATGCATGTTCCCAATCAGAATGCAAAGGTACTTGGTGGATGAACTGGTAGAAGCTCAGAGCATTGCGAGATTTCGGAGCCTGGACCACTCTGTCTGCATCTACAAGTGCCGGCCCAGAATATATGGCAAGAGCTTCGAATTGGCAGCTAAATCGTGAGAAGTTGCATACTTGTATCATGTAATTGGAGGGAGACGTACGGGAGTTGCCGCAGCCGAGCATGAGGACGCGGGAGGTGGTGGTGAGGCAAGCGCGGAGGAGCGGCCGAAGCGCCGGGTACGTCTGGTACCAGTCGAAGAATCCGCCGCCGTCCTTGCCGCCGGTAGAGGAGGAGGAGTAGCGGGCGTCCCAGTAGGCGGCGGCGCCGTAGTCGTTGCTCTTGCACTCGCCGCCGCCCATCTTCGATTTCACCGCTCTTGAGGGGAGAAGAGAGGATCCCAATCCAAAGCTCGTTGAGGGAGTGTGTTTTGGGGGAGGCGGCTGGAGGCGTATGCTGATGCAGCGGCGCCGCGGTCTGAACAGATGGCACACACCAGCGGCGGCGCCAATGGGACCATCAACCGGATAGAATTATGGCTACCGTATTCGATTGATTGGGTACTGAATTTGATAAAAACAATATGCACATTTTATTGTAATATCTTAATTTGTTGGACGAGTCTTTTTAGTTTAATATAAATTCATATTCCTTTTAAGTAGAATGATTGGGTATACTATGTACGAAGATAGAGTATCATGAATATCTTAAGTTACATTAATATGTTGGCCGCACATTGGTTCATATTCGATCCGTTAGACACTCATATACTTGCAACAAGTATATGATAATTTTTTTGTATATGATATACTTGAAACAAGTGTCCGAGGGGGAGATGAGAGGGAGAGGAAGAAGGAGAGGTTTTTGCGACTTTTGTGAGGTAATTTTTTGTATGTTTTTTTTCTTTTTTTCTTTTTTTTTCTCGAAAACGCAGGAGAGCTGCGCCTCATTATATTAAGAAGAGAATAAAGGGCAAGAGCCCAAACAAAACCACAAACACCACACAAACACGCAAAAGATTCGAGGGTTACAAACGCGTCCAAGACAAAAACCCACAAGGCAACCACTCTTGAGCTAGACACTAACTCTTCGGGAGGAGGGTAGTCAAGAATGATAGCCCTTTAGCCCCTGCCAAAGACCACAAGCGGCGCTCCTCGCCGGCTAAGACCAAAGCACCAGCTAAGTTGGAGCTGCTCCATCAAAAACACAACCATTGCGATGCTTCCAAATAGTCCAAGCTCCGAGAATAATGAGCGAATTAATTCCTTGCCTCATCAACCCATCAACGGTGTTGCTGCTAGCGTTCTCCCACCAAGCATGGAAGGATAACTCTGTAGGCTGAGGGGACAAGAGCTGAAGACCGACCTGTCTGAACAAAAAGAACCAAAATTCTCTTGCGAACACACACTGGACCATTTTTTGTATGTTGTAGTTTAAATTCTGTATATGAAGTAGATAGTTTATTTAGTGTTAGTATCCGTAGAAAATTATAGATGTAGTAAAAAATAGTATAACTTTGGTGTAGAAAATTTAGTCAATATAGTTTTAGAAAATTAGCAGCCGTAGTAACCTGTAGTTGTAGAAAATTTAGTGAATATAGTTGTAGAAAAATAGCATCCTTACCAAATTAGCATGCGTACAGAATTATAGTTGTAGAAAATCTAGTCAACGTTACGTAGAAATTAATCGTCCGTAGAAATTTGAAGTTATTTAAAATGCAGTCAATATTTTTGTAAGAATTTAATAACTTGCTTTGTATGAAACAATAATACGTAACATTTATGATTAATTACGAATAAGTATAATGTCGTTAGTACATTAAAAAAACACGTGTACCGTTATAACTAGTATATAGGCATTTAAATCGATATGTCATGTAAATTGTTGAAACACATTAGGAATTATTTGCAGTAGGGGAGAGCTCGAGTAGAAAGAAAAGAGCGACGTCGGTGTGCGGTCTGCCAATAGGAAGTTAATGCTGCGCGGGTAGTGTAGGTTACGATAGGCGAACGGTCGTTGAAATGTAAATTACAGTACATCAGTACTTCCGTAATGTGTGATGCGATTTGACTAGTTGCAAAATTGAAAATATATGTAGGCAGGTATCAGTAATGCCAATACCCACTACATTGAAAGTGCATTACGATATTGGAACCGTTCGTGAAGGGTCAAATGGTGTAGACTTGAGCGGTTTTGCGCAAGCCACTCTAGTACACCCGGACGGCGAGAATACTCGAATCATAGATATGATGCATTGGCTTACCCGCAGTTTTTCGTTGGACCCCGACGAGAGATATGGGGTCTCCTCGGGCCAGGACGACACGGACTAGTACTTTTTGGACTGGGCCGACCAGACGACGGGCTTCGCACCTCGGGCCACACCCCCGGAGGTTCTCTCTGGGAGTGTCCTCACTAGTGCACCGGTGGCCACACAGGCGGCGGTGCAGTCCACTCCTCTAGTTTTGGGACGTGTGCGACGGTCTCCTGACCGTCTTACCTTATCGGGGCGCCGTCACCCAGCGCTGAGGAAGACGACCAAACGGGGCCGTATGGGAGAACGCGGATGCAAAGACGGAGAGGGCCAGGGTGGCAGCGGAGGGGTTGGGGATGTTGTTGGGGGTGGTTAGTGCTAGTTGTACACTTGTTGTTTATGTACTACTTATGTTTCTTATTTACTTATTGATGTTTGCAATACTATGGCGAGCTTAGTTATACTTCTCTTTATCATGTCGACACCCGTACCATTCAATTAATGACAATCACACCGACAACCGCACCACTCGAATAGTGCACTGAATTGATGACAACCGCACCGACGTACGAACCATTTGATTACATGCTTAACGATATTAAAAAATACCGTGAACAACAGGGGAGAGTACTACGGTACAACCTTACACGTCGTTGTCTATAGGTGAAAAGAGCCACGTGGTGTCCACATGGAGTGTTGCAGAGGGGGCCGCCTCAAACGTGGTTGGCCGTCATTGTAGTGGCAAGCGCATATACAACTAGAATTCGCATAGCAGCATGTTGGATCGTACGAACTTGCTATGTTGATGACCTCCTCGTTGCCCCTCTCATGCTCCATCTGCTGACGGAGGTCATCGTTGCACTCTTCGAGACTTTCAATTCGTGTCTCCAATTCAGTTATTCGCTCCCACAATGTATTCACGTATCTCGCAACATATCGTTCATGGGGAGGATCAATCCATCGCATGAAGTCGCATTTATACATCTTCTATAAAAGAACGTTAATATCGAAACTCTATTAGCAGTACTACAAAATAGACGATTACCTACGTGTACCCCGGAGTATGGGTACTGGAAGAAACGTCGTCCGCCATCCAAATGGCCTTCTGCCACCTGTACCACCGCGTCCTCCGTGTGTCCGCATTTCGACCGCATTGGCTGAGAGTGCCTGTTTGGCAATAAGTGGTAGTTAACGCCGAAGCCCTTCTTCCTTTCGAGCGGAAGGTCCCTCCTTGGTGGCCCATGTTCGACTGTCCCTTCGGTGTCTGTTATGGTAGCTTACTCTATGATAGAGAAGATAGTTGTTTTTATCATCAATGGCTCGGGCATGCATTTTATAGCGTAATTGGGGTGTCGCGGTGTGCTTTATGACACAGGGCAGCTTTACGCAGTGACAAGACCACACGGACCACCTTTACGCAGTGGAAAGATCAGACAGTCCAGCTTTACGCCGCAACTACACCAGATGTGACAGCTTTGTGCAGTGACACGACCACGTGGGGCACCTTCGCATTGTGACAAGACCACAGGCACCAGCTTCGTGGAGCAAGTACAACAGACGAGACAACTTAGTGCACCGCAAGGCCACACATGCCAGTTTTGCGCAGTGAGAAGACCAAACGAGACACCTTTGCGCAGCTACAGGACCACACGGGCCAGCTTTGCGTAGTGCGAAGACCAACGATCCAGCTTTGCACATCGAGTGCACCAGACGAGACAGTTTTGCGTAGCGACAAGACCAAAGTGTGCAGCTTTGCGCAGTGTGAAGACTTGACTGACCAATTTTGCGTACCGACAAGACCACACTGGGTAGCTTTGCACAGTGACAAGACCACACATGGCATCTTCATGCAGCGAGAAGGTCACACAAGGCCCTATAAAAGGAGGTCGAAGAAATTTCAGAAACAACACTACACAAGCAAACCCAACACTACATCGGCGTTTACTTCACCGCACCGGGATGGACAAGAGGCAGAAGAAGCAATGGGACAAGATGATGAAACAATAGGAGACATGCGATCTATCAAGGTCAGCTGCCGCCCGCGATGAATAGCAAGGGCTGTTGCGGCCCAGGTAGAACAAGCTGAGTGTGCCACGAGGTGACGCCACCTGTAGCAACAACCACATCCCGAATATTCCTACCGAGCGTTCGCCGCAATACCCACCAGAGGGGGAGATGCCCCCCTTTGTTGGTGCCGGGACCCGTGCAAGTTCTTCAAGTCTAAGCACCGGCCCAGCCTAGGTATGAGTTACCGGAGTTGTGCAAATTACTTCAACGATTATCCTAATCGCCGTCTAGACACTGTGTTCCCCTTACCTTTTCTCCTTTAAAGTACGCACTAACAACCTCTCCCGTGTATCCACAGTCGTCGGAACATCTATGTGGGTACCACAATGGATCGTTCATGAGATCCACCCAGAGAACTAGTAGGTCCTCGATTTCGAGGAGTGGAACGTCAAAAGATCCTGCGAGATCTGGAAGAGGAGTGCCGCAAGCACGAGCAAACTGAGCGTATACATCGGGAGACGAAAGCTCATCTTGAGGCGTGCACGTGCAGGGAGCACGAGGCTCACGAGAGGGAGCGCGAGAAAAAGAGGGAAATGACGACCAAGGCAAAAGAGACCGCCGAGGAGTTCAATGCTGAGCTCGCAAAGAAGGGAAAATGGCATCAGTCCACACAGTAGGTCGTACGAGCAGTTGGATTGGTTGGTCGCACATTACGCTCTATGTTATGTATGTAATCAAACTCTACACGGTATGTTACTCCCAACTGTAGTATAAAGTCTATTTTCATTTAGACAAGCTTATTTACTCGTCTTTTCGCATTCAATTATTTCCGTAGCAAGTCATTCAACAAAATTAAAACCATTTCTCCTCCGTATACGAATTCCCGGTAACATCACAATATTATTTACCCTCGTACTTACCAATCGTTCTTATTTTAATTATTTTTTAAAAAAGTTTCATGAATTTTTTTGCACTACAACAACATACAACTATCGTAAACTCTTATTGCGAATCCGACAGATTATCTGCCATTCATAATCTACGAAAATCACAAATGAATTAACCCACACTGCCTCTTGTTTGCAATCGCTACACAGCCGAGCGACTGTAACTCCAGTCGCCTAACCGATGGGTGACTATAAGTAGTCACCCGACCGTTCGGCGACTGCAATCAATTCGTCCAACGGCCAGCGGATTGCTTGTGTGTCGCACGGCCGTCGGGTGTAGATTCCAGTCGGTCCACGGTTAGGCGACTGGAGCCTATTTCTGTAAAAAAAATGTTCGTGTGGGTATATTTCTGTTATTTCGAATAAAAAATAAAATATTTATACAAAAAATTCATAGACATTCAGCACTTTTTGTCTTTCACATTGTTCAGTCAGTTTCAAACAAAGAAATTTAATAGGATACAACTTAATTCCCACAAGAACATAGGGAAATCCCCACATTCCGAACATACCCATATCGCCTCTTTTCATCTTTCACATTGTTTAGCCAGTTTCAAACAAAGGAATTTAACATGAAACTGCTTAATTCCCACTAGAACAAAGGGAAATTCCTACGTTCCAAACAGATCCATATCATTTTTTTATAACCTTGAGGAATAACTTTCCAGCATATAATATCAGTTTACAGAACTACAAAGGACATTCTTGACATGTTAGTTGTCATGAATCTTAGTTCATAATGGGGTAAACACCACCAAGAAAATAGCCGAATGACGTCGGTGTAGAAGGGAAGAGGAATTTTAGAGGAGAGAGAGATTTTAGAGGAGAAAAACTTTGTTATTTCTCTGATTGATTCCAATAGCATACGGTAGCCCTCTTATATAGATGGGCTCCTCCTAACAGATATAATATAATTCCAACTATATCTTTAACAATATGAAAACTAATATCATATCTCTAATTATATATCTAACACAAGAAAACTAATATCTAACTCAAATAGAATCTAATATCTAATTTCTAATAATAAACCGATTAGGCCTTAGGCCTAAGGCCCATACCCCTGACATTAGTATGACATGAAAATGTCGATCTTCAACAACCATATCATTGATACAAAAGTTACATCGTTGGTGTCTTAGTGGCATGAACCAGTACAGCATAGTTCTGCATTTGCTTAATTTATACCTTAATTTTACAGGAGAAATACAATGTTTGATGGCTTCAAAATCTCTTTGGCCACTCAAAGAGCAAACCATGAATGTAGCTGCTGCCAGTGATCGACTATGGTGCGGTCAGTTCTTGATGCACCAGCATCAGCCTCTCTCACTTGGTATAGCGTAAGACGTCAGCTCAACCATTATAAGACGCTTTGTCGCTAACATAGAAGTCTGTCAAAACAGATCACTCACACAGCAGTTGTCATTGCCGGAATTTTGTTTAGGAATGAATCTAGTCTGTTGCACCAGAGAGCTGCTCCGCATGCTGAGTTATTGCATCGGGGCAGGGAGACTGGGCACGTAGAAGTTCCAAGCGATGGAATGGATGTACAAATTGCAGAACATAGTCTTCATCTGTAACAGACAGGACAAGCAATATCATGCGTGCAAAGAGTATTATTCAAGATTATGAATGTCAACAAGTGCATATTAAAAAAGTTGATGAAAATGCAACTAGTTAGAATGGCGAAGGAATTCTTACTCTCTCTGACAGTGCCATACAACCAGCATAAAACCTCATCAGCGAAGGCCAGGCAAACACCACCCTGAAGTACAGATATAATATTTTTCAAGACACGTACATTATATTGGAAGTTGCAAGAAAGTAATTGAAAATCAGGTGTTTAATCCAAACGAATCTAGTCTCATATGTTACATAGCAAGTCATTTGATGTAAAAGAGGGTACTTATCTGTAATCCTATGAACAAAATTCAAAAAAGATGAAGGGTAGATGCCAGGTAACAGTAAGTGTACACTCCGTTGACTATGATAGATTAGAGAAGGTTCACAAATCAATTATTCAACTTGTTGATAGGTCATGCTTCCAGTTTTCCACCTAGAAGTGACACTCGTGTTCTTCCTTCAAAATCGCTAGACTCCACCATTGTGGATAAATAATAGAAAAATAATTTAACATACCTGCCAGTAGTTCTTCGCTTTCACTTTTTGTGTGATATCTTTGGTTCTTAGTCTCTCAGTTCGTATAAGTACGCCAGCATCATTCCTGTAGGCAAAATAAAAAATGCACAGTGAAACTTAATTAAGTTCAAACCAACATGGATCAGTGGAATCAATGTAAATATCTCAACCACTGTGAACAGAGTCGGATAAAAAAGGTAAAATGCACTGATTTTCCTAATGCTATCAAGCATTTGGCCAATGTGAAAGGATTTCTGGTCATGTCATCTGGTTGAAAACCTCATTAGTAAGCAAGAACCTCAGGTTATGCAGCAATCGATGTGTTAAATGTGCAGAAGACCTACTGAGTGAGAATATGTTCACATTACCAACAGTCCGCATAAGGTTTGATCAAAGTACATGTGAAGTGGTCAAACCTATTAGACTAAAGGAACTATAAAACTCAAAGAATACATGTGCTAGCCATTAGGCATATTAAAATAGATAGCTGATACATATCAAGAGAAATAGTAAGTGAAGCTCCGGTATACTATATCGGTATATCAAAATAAAGAGTATGGAACTGGTAACCCAATGAAGAAATCATGTGATGTGATCAGTTGAACAAATAGACTCTCAAGAACTGTGTATATGTGGGAAAAATATATGCTTACTATCAACTATTTATTGTAACAAGTAATCAAATCAAAACATCCATGAGAAACCACAGAAATAACATAAATATGGGTTTGCTTCTGCATCCAAATGACAGCAATAGGATAGAAATTATCCTTAATCCTTATATCCATACAGACTTGTGATAACCATGGCATGTTCAATCTTATAAGCAGAAATGCTACAAGGACCAATGCTTTTGCCAACAGCTTTTGCAAATTTAATTGTAAAAAAGATTTAATCTCAAAAATCTGATTTGATTGCACAACGCCAGCTGCCAGGTGACAGAAAACTAGTGACACTAACCAAGAATGCTGTGATGATGTAGAGGAAAATAACTAAGAACAAATACTACCTGAATCCAACAACAACATACGGAACACCGGCAAGGAATGATTGAATCTGCAATATTAGTCAAGTAAAAAAATTAATGTTTCAATTATGACTTCTGAAGATAAAATACTAAGCAGCTGAATAGTCATTGCAGGCAGACTCATAACAAGATCACAATGTTATCATCTACCCTCAGTCCCACACTTTACAATGCAAGGAGCAAATTATTCTCAATGCTTAACAAAAAGTGAATCAAATAACAATGTAAGAAATATAATAAAAAAACAGTTTTAAGATCATATGAATCACAACTCCAATATAGATTTTCACACTGCAGAAGAGAACAGAACAAGAAGTTGCAAATGATACCTACAAAAGCACTCTAAAGTCTAAATGTTATAATACAATAGCAAAGAAAAAACTAACAGGACTAAAAAATTACCCAGAACCTAAGTAGCTTCTCTTTCTCAAATGCTTCCACCGTATGATACTCCAGCTGTTACATCAAGTTCAAAGATAGTGAATACACACACATATATGTATGTATATATACACATATATCTATGTATATGTATATATACATATATGCATATTTATGTACATACATATATGTATATACATACATATGTACATATATGTATGTATAATGTATGTATACATACATGTATATATGTATACATATAGAAGTGCTATTCAGTAGCTACGCGTAAAATAAGCGCATGACCCTGACCGACCCAACCGGCTAATCGCCCCACCATCCCACCCCACGAACGGTTACTAGTGTTTATTAATTATGGTAAAGTTACTATGGTATACATATCAAGTTATCATCTGTAATTCATGAAGTTACTTACAATTCTCACACGTGTTACTATCTCATGCACATAAAATTATCATCTATAATTCATAAAGTTATTTACAGTTGACAAAGTTACTATCTCATGCACAAAAAAGTTATTATTTATAATTCATGAAGTTTCTATCTTTATGCACCAGGAAGCCAAGTAGTAAAAATGACACGAATTTCGCAATGTCGAAATATATTCAATATGGATCTTGTTTTGTTAAACTCATAATTTCGAACACAATGGTGTAAATGGGTCGCAGATCGGACTTTCGATGAAAGAGTTATTTTATTTTTTAGTTTGTAAATAACATAAAAATTCACACGTCAAGTGCATTTATTCTCTTCTCTCTCCTATTGCATGCATGCATGTGTCAGACCGTAACTACCCGGCACAAAAGACCCGCTCGTAGTTATTATCTTATGCACAAAAAGTTATCATCTTAATTCACGAAGTTATTTACAATTCTCACGTGATAACTTTCACATTGCAATGCTATGGAAAGCTATTATCTCCTAAACATACATTTATCATGAGTAATTCATCAAGTTACTTATATTTGCAAAGTTACTATCTCATGCAAAAGTTAGCATCTTATATTCATGAAGTTACGCACCAACCGAGTTATGCAACAACCGCATCAGGAATCCAGCAGCGACCCGTGCATAGCATGCGCGCACGCGCTCGTTAGTTGACATGTGTGTGTGTGTGTGGTATCAGGACTATAAACAATCATGAAAAAGAATAACAACCTCTCTACTTGTTTTCAACTCCACATAGAACCGCCTGCCATCATCAGTTGCATCACAGCAGTCCATCTCAGCACCCATGATAATGCGATGTGCACCCAATTTCGTCTTTATTACAGAACAAAACTCTACATTTGCATCAATACCTCTTCCATCCTCATCAATAGAGTTCTCAGTGGCAAGATTTTCAAAAGAATAGCCCCAATAACATCTGAGAATAAAATATAGCAAAAGAAAGAAAAGATACATCAAATTAATATAATGTTTTAAATTCTTTCCTTGTAATGATGACAAGAATTCTGAACATATGATGACAAACATCAAGGCAACAATAATAATGGCCAATTTGACAGGTACAAAATGAGAATGGTGACGCGCCCGTCTCACATTTTCAAACTTCCCACCAAGTCTAACTATATCTTCTCACATCAGATCAGCAAAGATGCCAAAGAATTAAATGAGCATCATGAAATTGAAATTGGACAAGATATCCCTTGTGTGATAGACTGAGAGAAATAAACTGTAACTGACAATTCCTGTAAGAAGTCAAACCATCCTATCCAACTAATGCAGTAGAGAGAGAGAGAGAGAGTCACCTCCTGCGCTCTACCTCACTTTGTGGTCTTTCAGGGAGCTTATGGACATCAAGGTATACAACACCATTTCTTTTGTGCACACCCATCTTCCATGGTTCTCTTAGATAAGCTGTGGCCAGTATCTGATGACCAAATTATATTTTCTGTAAGCATGCAAGTATATTAAAAGAAATTACTGAAAGCAATGTTTTGTTTGAAAGTCACTGTAAAATAATTATGCATGCATCAATGAATTAAACTATCTTTACTATTATAAAAGAAGGAGTTGGTGGTTGGTCCGGCCTCTTCCACCCCTTCTTATAAAAGGCAGCGCTGACATGTGACCCCAAAAGACCTGCGCCGAATCTTCTCACCTTTCCATCAAAATATCTTTCTTTCCATGATTTAGTGGTCAAGGTGGATTTCATCTAGACTATATTGTAGAGTACATGATGTATTTTTCATCCAGTGCTTAATCTTGTACTAGCTAAATGCTCGTTGCTACAGATTTTAAAATTTTATCATACTATATGTTCTGAAACTAACGGGTGGTAAATTTTTTTAGAACATGCATACAAATATGTTCTAAAATTTTTTAAAATCCGTAACAACGTACGGACATTTAGCTAGTAGATAATTATATACTACACAAACAGTGGTAAGTTAATAGTTTGCCCTGCAAGGACCATACCTTGTTAAGATTGTTGCGGTACGTCTGCAGAAAGAGCATACATAATCAGCAATTCCAAGCATAGTGTACAAAAGTAACAAATAAAAGGATGACAACAATGCATTTACCACAAAATGTATATTCTGAAGAGGTACATTCGAATTTCTTATGCATGCGAGAAGATCACCAAATCCTTCAGAACCCAAATCTGACATTAAACCATATTAATAGTAATTCATGAAGCAAAGCCCTCAAACAAAAACAATTTCAAAAGGAAAGCAAAACTTTCAAATAACAGAAACAGAGTTACTCTTTCCCTGGATCCACATGTAGAATTCAAGAAAGGAACTTCTGAATTAACTTCCATAACTTCTTTTCCTTACCCTTTGTCTCTTATTAGAAACAGCTAGACCTTAATTCTTAAATATGTCTGTAGTAGGGATAGACCTCACCTGAACCCATCCGTCCTGTTTGGGGGGTTATAGGGCCCAGTGTGATATATGTAATGATATGTATGCCCCCCCTAGGAGATATATGACTGTAAGGATAATATTGTAACCATTCTTCATGGAGGTATATATACATGCGCCCTGAACATGGAGAACGGGCAAGCGTAGTTCATCCATCACAATCACTCCACTATTCTCCTAGTTTACTGTTTAGCCAGTAGCCACAACAATGTCATTTCTTCCATATCCTTTTTTATAAAGAAACCATAAATTATCCAGTGTTGCCCGAGACACAATTTCAATGTCCCTACTGAAATTTAGTATGTGCGCGATAAACTCATTCTAAAGAATATTTATCTATGTAGATGCCTCCATTCAAGGTTACTCAAGAGTCAAGACCCAGCTACAACATAAAACATTGATTTATACCATATAGAATAAGGGGAAGGTGCCATGCTGTCATGACCTTTCTATAAATGTGTGTAAGTTAATCAATGATAATAGAAACAGAAAGTTTGCATGGCATAAAGAGATAATAACAGATTCTACATTATACAGAGCTGTAAATATCATCTGAAATGTAGAAAAGAAAAACACGAGTTCTGAAAGTACCTCTTTTCTCTATAAATGATTCAAATCCTTTATTGAGATTTTCACCAACATAGTCACAAATGTTACGTTTGAAGAGCCTCTAAAAGAAATAAGGATGTTTAGTATAACAGCCATATTTGAAGGCAAAACATTTAAAAAAGGTTAAAAACTAGCGTACATACTCCATAGAGTCATAGACAAACTTTTAACATAGAGATGAACTAAAAGGGAAGTGAAATTGGTATCAGAATTCAGCAACTCTGAGATCCTACCAAGCTGCGATCATCAAAATACACATCCCCACCCTCAACACGGCTGTAGCATGCGATCTCACAAGGCTGCATGAGTAACAAAGGATATGGCTCCATTGATATCAAAGACATTAAATAAAAATAAAATAATATATAATACTATGCACCTCCTGAAAAGCAACAGCTTTCCTAGATAAAGTTTCTTCACTCTTATTAAGCTTCATTTCTGAAACAAAACCTTCAACATTACGCCCATTTCCATGTGAAAACCTCCCATGGCCAAAGTTATGTCGTCCTGGATGGCCTCCTGGCCTCGGAAGAAGGGTGGGCCTCTGCCTCCTCGTCCTCCAAAACCACCCCGAGAATGATTGTTGGTGCTCCGTATTGAGGGTAGCACTGCAAGGAAAGCACATAATGAAAGGAAGTGTTAATGCCCCATTTCAAACCTAGATACATCCAACCTTTTCAAAGCACTAGCTGCCCCAAGCCCCCAACACATCAAGTATCCAAGCCAGGAAAATAATCCAATCATCACATTCTTTATCACAAAGCATTGCCGTTATCCATCACTAATGGAGTACTGGTAGGTTCAATGGGTGGTAGACCAGTATCAAGTAGTTACACACAACACATGGAAATACTTCTGGCACTAAATCATCAATGAAAAGTGTAGTGAATTTTAGGGAGCTTCCTATCACAAAGATGCAGAGCATATGTCAAGAGTTCTCGATGCATGGCGAATATAGTTCCATTTTCAATGTTTTCTTCAAACCTTCATGACTAGTGAGACGGTACTGTGAAAAAGGATAAATTTATTTTGCAAACAGATTCAGATTAAATGTGGTCTTCTTCAGAATTTACTGTAATATTAAGTTCAAATTTCAGTCATTTACAGATTGACATCTTTAACTGCTGTCCAGCTTTAATCAAAATAGGAAACAAAGATAGTCGGATGCATCTTTTCCAACTAATAACAGATACCCAATTTTGAGCCAAAAAAGCCTCTTTTATTTTATGGTTAGACGGTGTTCATTCAAGTACTCCCTTCAACAATTTTGCTAGATGCTGCTGTAACTCAAAATCTCTCGGAATCTACAAAGCAACCAACAACCAGCAGACACTAGCCGTAACATACAATTCAATCCTACGCCACATTACGCTCGACATAACCTGACATACGCCCACTGACAATTCAAGCAAACGCCCACGACAAGAAGAGTTCATCATGAATTGATGCGAAAAGGCGAAATTTTCTTCACACTTAACGCGCACTGCATCTCCCAAAGCCCTGCGAACAACCTACTGACAACAAAACGAACCAATCAAAAAACTTGGGTAGGGTTTTGTAACAATCTCCTAACTAATTCCGGTCACCAACACCGAGGTTACTATTCGCCCAAACACTGGTTCTTGGCACCCAAACTTTGCACAATTTTTTAGCAAATACAACTGACGAGGGACGGACCTGGGACTAGGTACTGGCTACGCGCGGGGGTCTTGACGTACTTCTCGTTGTCGGACCCGAACAAATCCCTCTCCTCCTCCTGCCCCCTCTCCTCGTCCCCGTACCCGCCGGCGCCGGCGCCCTCGTCGCCACGACATCGAATGAGTCGTACTCGCCGCCGTCCCCCTCGTCGGCGCCCTCCTCGTCTCCGCCGCCGCCAGCGCCGCTGCTGCTGCGGCTGGATGCCCGCTGGAGGAGGACGAGGACGCGGCGGCGGAGGACGACGAGGAGGAGGACGGGAGGAGGAGCCGGACGAGGCGCCGCCTCCGTCCGCCTCGGCTTCGGCGCCGTCGTGGACGTCGTAGTCCTCGCCGAAGACGTCCACGTCCTGCTCCGAGAAGTCCATGGCGCGCGCGGCGGGGGAGGGAGGCGGAGAGACCGAGAGGATCTCTTCTTCCTTCTCTGGTCGAGGGGAAAACGAAGGGCTTGTCAACGGGGAAGGAGCAGTGGCGGGGACGCGCCGCTTGAAGAGCACTAGGCTGGAGGTTGGTCGGCTTAGATCCAAGGAAGAGGGTGCATTGATGGGAAAGTAGGATCTACAACCGGTCGTATCCACAACCCTGATCTGGACCACTAGCATTGCATCGAGATTTGTGCTTTACACGGTATTTAAATGCGTATGTGCTCTTTAGCTGGCCGTATTTTGTAGTATTTGGACCATGATTCGACATATGGTGGGACCAATGGGGGGATTTGTTAATTGATTGCACACCCCTTTGGTTCAAAATTTAATTTTTGTACTGTGACATGCACGACTGTAGTATTGTACTCCGATCACATTTGAATTTTGCATTGTGATACGTACAAATGAATTCTACTCCAAACAAATGTATTATACCTATACGTTTCATGTACTACTGCAGTCAATCGAACACATCTCACAATGCACAGCACAAACACATCTCACAATGCATAGTACATGTACGTATTTTACAAGACGCATAATACATGTTCTGCATGGTACAAGCTAAATGTACAATACTTGTGTCAAGAGAGAGAGTGTGTGTGTGTAGTGTACACACATACATACTGCACCACAATCCAAACACACACTTTTGCATACCCAAAAAAAAGAAATTTGCAAACTCAAAGTACAATGTACAAGTACTGTACAACAAATACTTCTACTTTTTGCATGAAAAATATCAATCCAAAATACATTTGCATCCAACAAAAAAATCAATCAATAATGGGTGACAAGGACGAAATACTGCGGTGGTGATGTACTGAGGCGTTGGAGTACTGTGCACCGGAGAGAGACGATGTGCATGGGGGGTCGGGGCGTGGCGGGGCACTGCCAGATCCGATGCCGGCGACGCAGTCAAGGTCCATGGTCACCGCAGATCACACACCCGAGTCCCCTCGCTGAGAGCTAGATCTAGGGTCACATGGACAGATCTGAAGCCTACGTGGCCGTCTAAGGATTAAGACTGTGATCGTTTCGGCTTCAGCTTCTGGTTTCTGACTTATTTTTTACTATTTATAAATTCATCTTTTTCTGAACTTTTGACTTTTTTTTGAGCTTTTTTGCCCGTTTTTTTTCCCGTATTCGTTTGCGTTGTCTGTAATGGGCTAACATATATTTTTATATTTTTTAAATTTAATTATGTTAAATAAACCTCTGTCAATAAGTTAGTGTTTTTCGATCATTCAGTCTTTCATTATAAACCATCAAAAATAAACCCAAATGATCACCACCTAAGTGGTGGCATCAGAATGGCAGCAGGACAGCGGCGACAGGAGCATCGTCTCCCCCGTCATCGAGGTGCCACTACTCATCACCGGAACCAACATCAAGGGCATCGTTACCACCAGTCCCCGACCCTGATGACTTTCTCGCCAATCTCACATTTGTTAAGATGCCAAACCGATGTATGGTGGCATTGCGTGCCAATCTCATGTAGATGAAATAACAATCAATCAACTCGTAGCCCAGCAACCATAGCAACCGAATAATCTCCTCTCTAGTGAGAAATCAAATGCGGAAAAGAGGTGCATACATCAATGTTGTGCTCTCCATCATCATCACGGAGTGCCATCTCGGTCATCCTCTATATATAGTGCGTATAATGTTTGAGGGTGGTGGAATCGGCGGATTTTTTTTGTTTAAAGTTAACTTATACTTGTACTGTTTACAGTAACTAGCTTTTAAACAATTTAATTTTTTAAGACATGATCAATAGCAAAATTGGAGTAAAAAATATATTAAGTTTAGCTGTACCGACCAAAATCATATACGACTATTTTTCTCTACATACGACCTCTCAAAAACAGCTAAAATTTAAATATTTAAGCCATAAATCATAAACCATCAACCTAAAAAAACCATCCATTGTCTTTACATAGTGCAGTTCTCATCTCCGTCTCTTTTCTTTTCCAGCTCGAGAATACATGCATCATTAGTACAGAAAATGAGTACAAAACGACAATTATGATTTTGAAACTAAGAAACTTCAACAACCAAACTGCAAAACACACAAAAACCAAACAGATCTAAGACCCGCTTATTTCGACTTAAACTTTTGGCTTCTGGTTTATTTTTTATTATTCCTAAATTTTGTATTTTTCTGGTTTATTGGCTTTTTTGTTGGTTTCTTTTTTCCCGTATTCATTTATATTGTCCATGATGGGCTAATCTGTTTTTTTTCATTTTTAAATTTTTTAAATTCAGTTACGCCAAATAAGCCACCATCAACTATAGTGTAATTTTAACCAGCTACAGTGTAATTTTAGTCATAAACCAATTTATTTCAGCCTAACCAAGAGACATCTAAAACACACAAATATATATATGAACACTATATCTTTTTAATCATAGTTAGTACACAGGTGAACTATAGATCAAAGAGAGACCATATAGACCAATGGGCATAAGAGAGAGTTGAAAACCATTGTAAAAAACATCGGAGAAAGCGACATACTACAGAAGAAGCACATTTAGACAGGAGAGCTCCCCAACCCTTTTCGACCGGTGGCAATGTTATCAAGTTAAAGGTAAGAGGAATTTCTTTAACTAATATTTTGTTATAATACAGAAATACTAACTCTTTATCAATATAATTATATATGATGAAGCCCGAACTAAAGATATACATATATGTCCTGTTTATATTGATTTCTAAAAATTATTTTTTTATTATAAATATAATTTTTATAGTATCTAACTTTTAAACATGGTTTTTTTAATCAAAGTTTACTAATTGATTATAGTATATATTATAATAACTTTACGTCCGACTCGATATTACTATTTATAAGCTCCCGATATTAAAAAGATTCAACGTCGCGTCATTAATTCTTCGATCAACCTACCGCCTATTTCAATAGCGAGAGGTGGCAGTGTTGTGCAGCGACCGATGTTGGATTGGTGCTGGATTGGGGGAGCTCGACGGCACTGGATGACGTGAGAGCATTTTTGAATTTTGGTGTTGAAATCCAATTACAAATGACAGCCAAACAAAAAAATTGTTTTTGAATTGGCTTGAATCAAATTCAAATTATACTAAAATAGGGTTTGAAATCTAATTGAATGAACCAAATTCAATTGTATGAAGCAAAATCAGAGTGTTAGAAAATTCTCAACAAAAATCTTTCTCTTATAGAAATGATGGAAAACAAGGTGTAATGTGCTCCTCACAAAAGAAATTGTTCGAATCGGTCTCTATATTTGTATAGAACCAACCAAACTTTTAAACTGATATATAAAATTAATTCAAATTTAAATCTGAAACCTAAAGTATAACAACATCATTCAATATGTTTGAACTATGTAAATGGATTTGTTTAGATAATTGTGTACACGAATTATGTGTCGATTTATGACCTAATCTTTTTTACTTTAGTTATAAATGAAAATATTGTCTTGGGAAAGATTGCAAGTTTCTTCTTCCTCACTCTTTTCTTACTTGTTTGCCTTTGTGTGTCCATTTATATTTCATCTTTGTCTTACACATCTTATGTCTAGAAGATGGTAGTCTATTGAGCTGAGCACATGATAATGATATTTTGGAATTTTTCCATCCATTGTGCTAACAAAAGTGAAAAATTCACCAAAACAAACCACTTGGCATGTTATTGAAAACCGGGTATTTGTGAATTGTCACTTTTCACAAAGTACATGAATCAAAATCTATAATAATAATGATTAGTGTTAAGTAGTACAGGTACTAAGTGCCATAACAATTTAAGAGTAACTGATCAACATTATAGTTATGTTGATGATGAGTTACATCCCAATTTGACTATAGTCAAAGTGTCTAAGGTTAGTAAGATTTTTAAGTTTTTCTATATGCTCCTATGAGGCTTGTCTTCAAGTATATTAAATACATTCATTTTTTACGTTATCTTGCCTTGTCTTTTTTTCTTTAGGAATTTTAAATTTACCTTTTGCAGCTATTCTATTACCTTGGATTTAAAAAAATCTAAAGGAAGACCAATTATAAAATTAACTACTAAACATGACATGGTAGAGGTTAAGTAACGGAGGAGGGTTGAATAAATCCTTAATACACCTTTAATATTTAATTTAGGCCGAAAGACCTCATGGTCATAAGGCTCCAAAGGCTACCTCCCGAGCACCCTGATCGAAGATTCACAGTGTGAGTTACCCGACCAGTTGACCACTTAGAGAATCTATGAACTGATGCCTGGGTCCACTTTCAGGAGATCCCTTCTGTGTGGTGGATAGAATCCATGTCTTATCCACTTAAAACAACATAACGATTCGACCTTGAGTCTCTAACAAACAACAGCTATGCAGTTGTTCCATACGTTCATCTCCCACTGACAGCAACCGACTATCAGACGTCTTCTTTTCTGACAACAACTGCATTCCCGATCGGACGCTGGTTCCATGAGACGTCTTCCCAGGTGGATAACTGACGCCTCTTCAATAGTACTTAAGGGTCGACGGGAAAAGGCAATGACAGTTTCAATCCAAGATGATTCGATCGAATTCAGAGTCAAGTATATCACACAAGTTATATTCTTCCAACCAGTGGAAATAATATAGAGATTAGAGCTAGTTTTATACTTTTGTAAGATTACTTTGTAAGGTTACCCATCAGGCAATCACAACAACACCTCTTCAATGGCTTGATGATATCCTTTGTTGCTCAAGATTAATTGTAAAAATGTCGCTATATAAGTTTGCATTGTCTTTTTTCCTCATACCTTATTCTCTGTATGTGTTCATGCTAAAATTGCATTTGTTTAGAAATGGAGTGCTATTTACTAGTTGGATTTTGCCTTACATAACTTGATTTCTAAATAATTTCAATGTAAACACGCCACTCAATAGCTAGAGAAAAACGTACATATACTAAATTCATTATCTATTATGTGGTTTCGCCAGGGCACATGTGATGACGCTCTATACCGTTTCTCCACACTTTTAGGTTCTTGTTAGTCTCGACAACTTCACCTCTATGCAGAAGATGCCAAATGATGCATGGTGGCATGCGCATGTAGATGAAATAACAACCAAATGACGCATGGTGGCATGCTCATATAGATGAAATAACAACCAATCAACTTGTAACCCAACAACTAGAGCAACAAAATCTAATATCCCCTTTCTAGTGATAAATCAAACACGAAAGAGGTGCGAACATCATCGCTGTGCTCTCTACCATCCTCACCAGAATGCCATCTCCATCATCCTCTCATAGTGCATAAAATGTTTGAGGGCAGTGGTGTTGTCTTTATGTAGTATAATTCTCATCTATCTCTAAACTGCCTTTTCTTTTCTAGCTTGAGAATATATGCACATCATTAGTTTCACAATAAATAAGTACAAAATAACCATTCCAATTTGGAAACTAACAAACATCAACAACGAAAATGATTAAAACACACAAAACGTACTAACACTATAAATCTTTATAATCGTTAGTTATTACATAGGTAAACTATTGATCAAATTTAGATCACATAGACCGACGATCATAATGGAAAGTATGAAATCATAGGAAAAATATTAGGAAATACGGTATATTAGAGCTTCCCAATTCTTTCGACCTGTCACAAGGTTGCCTAGTTAAAGGAAAGAGAAAATTTTTCACCTTATTTTGCTATTATGAAAATACTAATTATTTGTCAACATAATTATATGCCAAGCTAGAACTAAAGAAACTCTATATTTGTACATTAAAACGGCAAATCAACTTTGACCCCACTCGGTTGGGTTGAAAAATAGTGGCTTATGGCTGAAAGTGCACTGTAGCTGGCTGAAATTACGCTGTAGCTGAATGTGGCTTAATTGGCGTAATTAAAATTAAAAAATTTAAAAATAGAAAAAATATGTTAGATCATCACGGACAACGCAAACGAATACGGAAAAAAAGAACCGGTAAAAAGCTCACAAAAGCCAAAAGATCAAAAAAAGACGAAATTGATGAATAATAAAAAATAAGACATAAGCTAGAAATTCAAACCGAAATAAACGGGATATTTATATCAACATCGCCCTAAATAAAAAAACTTTATATCAACATTGCGTCGTTGTCCAAATCTCCCAGCCCAGAACACCGAAAACAGATTTGCAAGTTGCAACGACACTGCCGAATACACGCGCCGCAGCACCCCATTTCCAAGAGCACGAAAAGGTGGGCGGAAGCAAGGCAGGCGCTTGCTTGTCGCCACTCCCAGGCTCCCACAGCATCATCACCAACCCCCATCAAAAATCCCTCCCTCCTCCCCAACCCCGTTCCCCAATCAGATCTACCCCTCGCCTCGCCTCGCCTCCCGCACCTGGGCTAGGGCACCGCGCGGCCCCAAAACCCTCCTCCGCCCCGGGCCGTCGCGATGCGGGTGCCGTGCTGCTCGCTGTGCCACGTCCGCTACGATGAGGAGGAGCGCGCGCCGCTGCTCCTCCACTGCGGCCACGGCTTCTGCCGCGCGTGCCTCGCGCGCATGCTCGCCACCGCGCAGGGCGCCGTGCTTCCCTGCCCGCGCTGCCGCCACCCCACCGCCGTCGGCAACTCCGTCTCCGCGCTGCGGAAGAACTTCCCCATCCTCTCGCTCCTCTCGTCCTCCCCGTCCTCCCCGTCCTTCCTCCATTCCGACTCCGGCTCCGACGACGAGGACGACTTCTTCGCCCGCCCCGCTCCCGCCCCGCCGCCGCCCCGCGCCGCCCGGCTGCACCTCGTTCGACCTCGCCTCGCACCCGGACCTCAAGCTCGCCCGCCGCATCGGGAGCGGGCCTCCTGGGCCCGCAGGGCATGAGGTGTTGGCCGGCACGCTGTCCCGTGGTGGTGGGGGCGGTGGGGTGAAGAGGTGTAAGCACCAGGTGGCGGTTAAGAGGGTGCCCGTCCCCGCCGGGGAGGGGCTCGAGGGGGTTCAGGAGGAGGTGGAGCGGCTCAGGCGCG